>SCLH01000195.1:25100-40551 GCA_004367855.1 Oikopleura vanhoeffeni
AGCCTTCTAGCACTTCATACGGCTTTGCTAGAAATGGATCACATACTACCTGTAAAAATACGAAAAATTGACCTTAAAAACAATTTTTTTCAAAATTTTTCATAAAAAAAAAATCCTTAGTCTTAAAATGACCAGAAAAAATTCTCTACAAGATACCTTGAACACATTAAAACCGATTTTTTATTTTTGAAATTCCTTATTTCGAATTGTCAAACTAAATTTTAATGTATAATATAAAAACTAAAGGAATTATCAAAAAAAATTCGGAAGAATTTTTCGGGAATACTTTAGGTTTTAAGGTTTTCAATTTAAGGTTTGAATTGCCAGTTTTTAAAGAGATAAATTTATTTGTTATTACAGATTATATTATTTGTAAAGTTCAGGTCATTTAGGACCGGAATGCAGATAGAAATTTTATTTAGGTCAGTTTTTTAGGTAGGTCCACCAGTTTTTCCCCTGCCATTTGAGAACGGAACAAGATATTCACAAAAAGATTTTTGCAACCAACAGCCAAGGGATAAATTAATGACCAATTTTTTTTTTGATTTTCTAACGAATGTCCGGAGATACCGGAAATTGACCGGTTAAAATTTGAAACGTCGGTTATGAAAAAACTCTTGAAAAACTATCCAGATAACTTTATTTTCAGGTTCCCTAAATTTAGAGACACAAAAAGTGTAATTTGACCCTTTTTAGGATGTCAAATCATATGATTCATGTCAAAAATTTCACTGCCGAACATTTTCTCTTGAAAAACAACCCAGATAAGTATATTTTCAGGTCCACAGGTTTCCTAAATTAAGAGATACAAAAAAGTGTAATTTCACCCTTTTAAGGGTGTCATATGACAAAAAAATTTCGGCCAAAAAATTTCAGACAGAAAGTTGTACAAAGTTTCGAAAAATTGGCTTCTAAGAATGTGCGATTTTCTCATAACCGACGTTTCAATTTTTTACCGGTCAATTTACGGTATCACCAGACATCCGTTGGAAAATCAAAAAAAAATTGATTATTCATTAACCCCTTGGCTGTTGGGTGTAAAAATGCGTTTGTGAATATCTCGTTCCGTTCTCAAATGGCAGGGGAAAAACTGGTGGCCCTACCAAAAAAAGTTACCTTAGAGGGAAATCCACAGAAAACAAAAACTAAATCAATGATTTTTTAGGTGACAGATTCCGATGAAAACGATTTTTATATAGGCGAGAACCCCCTGATATCAGAAGAAATCGCCAAATTTAGAGATAAAAAATATTCACAAACTCCTTTCATAAACTCTGCTTTGGGCCAGACAAAAATGAAATGCAAACTTTTGAAAATTGCTCGTACTGCCAAAGGATTCCCTTCATATCATTTTCAAATTAATGAAAAAGTCTTTATTTACGGATTTAAAGGAATTACACAAGATGATAAAATAGTTTTACTTTGTTCAAGACCGTATCAAAAAGACCATTTGGATTATCAGTGCAGATGTCTATCATTTATATTACCTTCGGAAAGTCTTAGGGAAATAATTGAAAAAATGCCGAAAAGACGTAACGGATACTACCCAAAAACTATGGCCAGATCGAACCCCCGGGTTTACGATGTAAACAATTACAATATAAATTCATTTGCNAAAATTAAAGAAGAATTTGTTGTATTTGAAGAATTAGATGATCAACAAGACCATAAACCAGAACCTAAAGAGATCAAAGAAATTAAGCTTTATAATTTGAACAATCAGGTAATTCAGATTTTCTTACGTTAATTAAGGTAGTTTTTGTTGCGAGTCACTTTTTTCATGATAATCATGGGGAAACTATAATCAGGGACCGCCCTTGAAGCAGGTTCGAAATATAATCTAATGAATAAAGATTTAACCCTGCTAAGGTATTTTTTTTAAGGTAGGGACACCAGTTTTTCCACTGCCATTTGGGATTTGAACGAGATATTCTTAAACGCATTTTTGCAGACAAAGAGCTAGATCCAGTTGTAAGTTCATTTTATTTGTAAAATTCTGGCCATTAAGGACCTTAAGGAAGATAAAAATTTGCGTTAGAGCAAAATCCACATCTGTCCTGACCCCGAGCAAAATTATCTCCAAAATTTTAGAGCTAATGATGGTGAAATCAACTATCAGGTCATTGGTGTCATATTACAAATTTGACTCCTGAACGATTCTCCAAAAAATTCTAAGGCCAATGGTACCGAAATCAATTACCGAATGTTTATAAATCTCCAGAAACCGGTATTTGAGTTTTTAACCGGTTTTTCCAGTATACCGGTTTCTCAAATTGAGACCAGACCCCCGCCAAGTTTTGCTCCAAACCCACCCTGATTGCAAACAAAAATAATTTTNCACTTCTGATGTGTAGTTCGCCTGAAATCGGTACCACAATGAAGGCTTGTCCAAACTATCTCTGAAGTGAAAAGCCGTCAGAACACAATACTAAATTAATAATTTTAGGTGACTGATTCCGATCTGAACGATTTTTATATCGGCGAGAACCCCCTTATATCAAAAGAAATTGCAAAATTTGAAGATAAAAAATATCCACAAACTCCGTACATAAACTCTGCTTTAGGCCAGACAAAAATGCAATGCAAACTTTTAAAAATTTCTCGTACTGTCAGAGGATTTCCTTCATATCATTTTCAAATTAATGGAAAAATTTTTTTTTATGGATTTCAAGGAATTAAAAAAGATGATAAAATACTTTTAATTTGTACAAAACCGTATCAAAAAGAGCAATTGAATTATACATGCGGTTGTCAGTCATATATATTACCTTTAAAAGATCTTAATGAAATTATTGCAAAATCGCCTTTAAAACGTGAACGGCGATTCATGGATCGTCGAAAAACTGGTAAAATGACCTATGCAAAAACTATGGACAGAACAAATCCCCGGGTTTACGATGTAAACAATTACAATATAAACTCATTTGAAATTGGTAAAGGTCATAGATGTCTAGGGACAGAATTCGACGCATATATAAAAAAATATGAACTGTAAATACCTCTGGGTTAAATACAATCTTATAAAAGTTATTAAACGCCTTTCCTTCTGAAATCGATGGAATAAATATTTTAACGCATTAAAAGAATTAAGGGGTACTCTTTCTGAAAAAAAATCAATTTAACCAATTCAAATAAAATACTATATCGATCATGATGCCCGAGTAACTTTAATCTCTTATTCCCTATTATTTTAAAAGGCAAATGAGAGATTAAAGTTACTCGGGCAACATGATCGATATACACTATGTAGTATTATAATATTTCAAAAATCTCAAGTCGTAAAAAATAATTGAAGATCAATGATTGCTCGACCAATCAAGAACGAGCTTCAAAATATAGTCATAGTTTGTCTCAAAAAGCCTACTCTCCGTGAGTTTTGAAGATAGGAACATTCCTTTCAGATTTTATTAACTATAAAATCCGTAGACAGAAATGTTGCCATTTATTTTACAAATATATTACATTCACAGTTTCTTATACAAATTATTAAAAATTCTTCAAAACTTTTCAAAAACAACCAATTGTTTAGTATATCTAAGATAGGGATCCCCTGCAGGGCCCTGTTCGCGTTCGTGTTTGACCCGCTTTTGACGACTGAGAGCACCGGATTTCAGGTTTTTGACCAATAAGAGCTTCGAAAAGAAGTTAAACCACGAACGCAAACCGGAGGAACAGGGGATCCCTATCTTAGATATATCAATTACGATATAAATAGAACAATTTAGGCTTTTTTGATCGATAGTAACCGTTTTTCATAGATTTATTATAGATAAATAATAGTCTTTGAAAATTGGTGAGTTTCTTTTGAAACAACACCTNAACTTCAAATTTAAGGATCTAAATTTTCTTCATTTTAGAATGGCAATGAGTGTTAATTCAGACCAGGTCGACATTTTTGAAAAACCCGAAAATAAATGTGACGAAGAAATAACAGCATCTTGAACTTATGTTAAAATAGAAAATCTGATGAACAAGGAAATATAAAAACTGAGGTTTTTGAAAAAGAAAATGAATTGAGCCTATTCAAACAATTGGAGAAAAACGGAAAATCCAAGAAAGATCAAATTTTGAAATGAGAATAAGAAAATTAAAGAAGAATTTGTTGTATTTGAAGAATTAGATGCATCAACAAGGACCATAACCAGAACTAAAGAGATCACAAAGAATTAAGCTTCATAATTTGAACAATCAGGAGTAATTCAGATTTTACTACGTTATTAAGTAGTTTGTTGCAGCGTCACTTTTGATGAACTCAATGGGGAAACTATAATCAGGACCGCGCCTTGAAGCAGGTTCGAAATATAATCTAATGAATAAAGATTTTAACCCTGCTAAGGTATTTTTTTTTAAGGTAGGGACACCAGTTTTTCCACTGCCATTTGGGATTTGAACGAGATATTCTTAAACGCATTTTTGCAGACAAAGAGCTAGATTCAGTTGTAGTTCATTTATTTGTAAAATTCTGGCCATTTAAAGACCAGAAGGAAGATAAAAATTGCGTTAGAGCAAAATCCACATCTGTCCTGACCCGAGCGAAAATTATCTTCCAAAAATTTTAGAGCTAATGATGGTGAAATCAACTATCAGGTCATTGTGTCATATTACAAATTTTGACTCTGAACGATTCTCCAAAAAATTCTAAGGCCAATGGTACCGAAATCAATTACCGAATGTTTATAAATCTCCAGAACCGGTATTTGAGTTTTTAACCGGTTTTTCCGGTATACGGTTTCTCAAATTGAGACCAGACCCCGCCAAGTTTTGCTCCAAAACCCACCTGATTGCAACGAAAAATTTTTCACTTCTGATGTGTAGTTCGCCTGAAATCGGTACCACAATGAAGGGCTTGTCAAACTATCTCTGAAGTGAAAAGGCCGTCAGACACAACTAAATTTAATAATTTTAGGTGACTGATTCCGATCTGACGATTTTTATATCGGCGAGAACCCCCTATATCAAAAGAAATTGCAAAAATTTGAAGATAAAAATATCCACAACTCCGTACATAAAACTCTGCTTTAGGCCAGACAAAAATGCAATGCAAACTTTAAAAATTCTCGTACTGTCAGAGGATTTCCTTCATATCATTTTCAAATTAATGGAAAATTTTTTTTTTACGGATTTCAAGGAATTAAAAAAGAGTGATAAAATCCTTTTAATTTGTACAAAACCGTATCAAAAAGAGCAATTGAATGTATACATGCGGTTGTCAGTCATATATATTACCTTTAAAAGATTTAATGAAATTATGCAAAATCGCCTTTGAAACGTGAACGGCGATTCATGGATCGTCGAAAAACTGGTAAAATGACCTATGCAAAAACTATGGACCAGAACAAATCCCCGGGTTACGATGTAAACAATTACAATATAAACTCATTTGAAATTGGTAAAAGGTCAAGATGTCTAGGGACAGAATTCGACGCATATATAAAAAAATATGAACGTGTTCTCGTACCTCTGGGTTATAATCTACTATAAAAGTTATTAAACGCCTTTCTTCTGAAATCGATGGAATAAATATTTTAACGCATTAAAAGAATTAAGGGTACTCTTTCTGAAAAAAAATCAATTTAACCAATTCAAATAAAATACTATATCGATCATGATGCCCGAGTAACTTTAATCTCTTATTCCCTATTATTTTAAAAGGCAAATGAGAGATTAAAGTTACTCGGGCAACATGATCGATATACACTATAGGTGTACATATGTAGTATAATATATTATATTCAAAAATCTCAAGTCGTAAAAAATAATTGAAGATCAATGATAGCTCGACCATATCAAGAAGAGCTCAAAATAAAGTCATAGTTTGTCTAAAAAGCCTACTCTCCGTGGTTTTGAAGATAGGAACATTCCCTTTCAGATTTGTATTAACTATGAAATTCGTAGACAGAAATGTTGCCATTTATTTTACAATATATTACATTCACAGTTCTTATACAAATTATTAAAAATTTGCAAAACTTTCAAAAAACCGATTGTTTAGTATATCTAAGATAGGGATCCCGCTGCAGGGGCCACTGTTCACGTCGTGTTGACCCGCCATTTGACGACTGAGAGCACCGGATTTCAGGTTTTTGACAATAAGAGCTTCGGAAAAGAAGTTCAACCACGAACGCAAACCGGAGAGGGAACAGGGGATCCTATCTTAGATATATCAATTACGATATAAATGAGAACAATTTAGGCTTTTTTTGATCGATAGTAACCGTTTTTCATAGATTTATTAAGATGAATATAGTCTTTGAAAATTGGTGAGTTCTTCTTTTGAAACAACACCTGGTCAGGAGCTGATAGCAATTTGTGATAGCGTTTGTGTGGTGGGGCCTGTCCTCGCGAGTTAGGGTGGTCTGGTAGGAGCGTAATTTATCATGAGTTAAATGAAATAAATTTAAAACGGTCGACAGGTCGGCGTTACCAATTAGGCAAGTCTGGTGAAAATATATTTTTTTTAATTTTTGACTAAGAAGGCTGAACTTTATTTCGTGCAGACGCGTATTTTTATTCAAAAAAGTATGATTCAGAGTATAAACAAGAGCCACGAAACAAAACGAAAGCATATTAAAATATAGTGAAAGAGCCATTCCCAATATTTCAGCTAGAAGTCCAAAAAAAACTTTAGTTTGAAAAATGTAAACAGAAATGAGAAAAATTCGAAATATTTCTAATTATTTTTGAGGAAAAATCACTGGAACCTGTCATATGGTTTTCAAAGAGCACTATAAAAATATGTGGTCACCTAGTCGAAAAGTTAAGTAGTATTTTGTAAAGTTTTTTCGTTGATTTGAAACAATAATTGAAAAAAAATTTGAACGAAAATAAGGCATTTTTTGATTATGTTTGGAACTTTCTATTCCAAAATTTCTATAATTTCTCGAATTCGAAAAGTTAAATTCGAACTCAAAATTTTCTTAAAAAGCATAATGCAAAAATTCGCTAGTTACAAAAATTGCCTGGATTATGAATCATCACTTTGATGGTATATTGGGAAGAAATATGATCAATCCAGTAAAGAGTTTTCATCAAGAACCCATATCGGTATCTGTCAAATGCACCGAGGCCCTTAGCTTGAGGTGTTTAAATAAACTTTTATGGCATAAAAATTTAAAGTACGAAATTAAACTTATTTACACTTGTTATTGTTTAATTTCATATTTTCATTCACAGAGGAATTTTAAGCTTAGTGTTAAGATGCTAACCTGAAGGCAGTTTAAGCTTTAATCAAAATTATTTTTGCACCTCAAGCTAAAATTTTCCCAAATTTTACTGAGAATAACTTAGGAAGGTGTTTTTTTCACGATACGCCCAACCAGACTGCTTTTACTTCGCGAGCAGGACAAACTCACCAGAGTCTTGGTTACCAGACTACCTCTATCACAAAAAACCTATCCACAAACCCCTGATGATAAGCCAAAATTGTTCTTTTAAAAAATATAATATTTTTGGTGATGCTGCGCATCCCCAAAACGATTATATTTTATAAAATACGGTAAAAACTTTGAAAAAACAATTAAATGATTTCAACTTTAATTCATTTTAGAATCGAAATGGACATTGATTCAGACCAGGTCGAAACTGTTAGAAAAATCGAAGAAGTTAAATCTGACGAAGAAATAACAGATCTTGAACTAAATGTTAAAATAGAAAAATCTGGTGAAAAAGGAAGTATCAAAACTGAGGTTTTTGAAGAAAAAAATTATTTGGAACCTCTTCAAATTATTGGAGAAAAACGGAAAAATCAAGAAAAATCGAATTTAGAAAATGAAACCAAAAAGAAAGAAGAATATGGTGTATTCGAAGATTTAGATTACCAAGAAGAACCTCAAGAGATCCAAGAAATTGATATTGATGATTTGGATAATCAGGTAAGTGAGATACTCTACATTAATTAAAATACTGTAAATTTTGGTGACATTTTACTTTTCACACTTTTTATCACAATAAGTTCTAAATGAGATTTTGACACTCAAAATAATTACATGGTGAATTTTACACTCGGATCGCTTCAAAAATGTACCAGAATATTTCTTCGTTAAATATTTTATAATGATGATATAACGCTTAAATAAATTAAGTATGTTCGAAAAAAATGGCGTCATTTTGACAAAAAAATTCGTTTACGAATTCGTTATTAATAAAATTTGTTTGGATTTACCCAAAAATAAATTTCCAAAATTCGGATTTTTCCCAATTATTTTTTCAGTATTTATACTGTATCTTTTGAAAGCCTTGATCGATGACCTTAATTTTACTTGAACCAGTTAGCCTGCAACATAATCTTCCATTCAAAAAAAAATACAAAATATCGAAAAAAATATTTTTTAGATAGGGAAATGTATTTGAAATTTTTGAACATAACAATTTAGAGTGTGATTTAAAGTCATTTCACAGTAAGTTAATTAATAACCTTTTTAGGAGACGGATTCCGATGAAAACGATTTTTATATAGGCGAGAAACTGAAATGCAAACTTTTAAGAATTGCTAAAACTGTCTGCGGAAACCCTTCCTTTCATTTCGAAATTAACGAAAAAATCTATTTTTATGGATTTCGAGGAATTAAAAATGATGGTAAAATGGTTTTAGTTTGTTCAAAAACGTATCAAACTAAGCAATCAAAATGTTCAGGCTGTTTGAACTCCTCTTATATATTACCAACTGAGTTTCTTAAAGAAATTTTTCAAAAGTCACCCAAAGGATCTCGCTATCCAATGTTTTTGGACAAATCGGACCCCAAGGTTTTTGATATACAAAATTACAATATAAATTCATTTGAAATGCGTAGAGATCATAAATGTCCAGGAACAGAACTTGATAAATATATAAAAAACCTTGACAAATATACACAAAAACATACACAATCTTTACAAACTCCTGTAAACTCTGTTCTGGACCAGACAGAAATTAAATGCAAACTTTTGAAAATTGTTAATCGCGGTGGACACCCTAACTTTCATTTTGAAATTAATGAAAAAATCTATTATTATGGGTTTCGAGGAATTAACAAAGATGCAAAAATTATGTTAAACTGTTCATTAAGGTATCAAACTGGGCCACCAGAATGTAAAAAATGTTGTTCAAATTGCTCTTATATATTGCCTTCGGAGTATCTAAAAGAAATTTTTCAAAAATCGGTGAAAGGATCTAGATCTCCCTTTCCAATATATTTGGACAAATCGGACCCCAGGGTTTATGATATACAAAATTACAATATAAATTCATTTGAAATTGGTAAAGGTCATAAATGTCTAGGAAAAGAAATTGAGGAATATAGAAAAAAATATGAAAAACCTTTAGAAAAACCTGTAGACTCTTCTTTGGACCAGCCAAAAATAGACTGCGAACTTTTAAAAATTACTCGTTGTGTCCGTGGATACCCTGGCTATCACTTTAAAATTAATGAAAAAATTTATTTTTACGGATTTAAAAGAGTTAAAAAAGATTTCAAAATTGTTTTAGTCTGTTCAAAACAAGATCCAAACAACAAAAATACGAAATCAAAAAGTAAAAGCTGTCCCGGTTCCTCTTATATATTACCTTCTGAGATTCTTAAAGAAATTTTTCAAAAAGCGCCCAAAGGATCTCCGTTTCCAATATTTATGGACAAATCGAACCCCAAGGTTTATGACATTCAAAACTATGACATAAATTCATTTGAAATTCGTAGAGACCATAAATGTCTAGGGACAGAACTCGATGAATATATAAAAAAAATTGATCAGAAAATACCTGAGAAAATTAATTTTAAACTTGTGAAAGTTACTGAAGGTACCGGCGGCAGCCTCAGCTTTCATTTTGAATATAATAAAAAATTCTATGTTTACGGACTTCGAGGAATAAGAGCAAACTTTTCATTTTATTTGAGGTGTTACCGAAAAATGTGTTCAAATAAGTCGTCTATATTACCTGTAGAGTCTCTTAAACAAATTATTACAAATTCGCCTAAATATTCTAGATTTCCAAAATTTTACGAAAAATCTGACTCAAGGTATTATGATATAAATAATTACGATACAAATTCATTTGAATCTTCTGGTAGTCATAAATGTCCAGGACTGAAATTTAGTGAATACAAACAAATGTATTTGAAA
Organism: Oikopleura vanhoeffeni; assembly: GCA_004367855.1. Taxonomy (NCBI): domain Eukaryota; kingdom Metazoa; phylum Chordata; class Appendicularia; order Copelata; family Oikopleuridae; genus Oikopleura; species Oikopleura vanhoeffeni. The sequence goes on from SCLH01000195.1 coordinate 35,196, forward strand.
AAATAAACCGGATTTACCTCGGGGTGAAATCAACCTTGTAAAAATTAGAAAAAACTTTCCCTTTCTTTTAAATGTTTCAAAGAACGTGTTATTTGACGCGTCTATATCGCAAATGATCCTACTGCGCTTTTTACACCAGTAGGCGTAAGTGACCAATGAAATAGCGGGATTCTTGAATTAAGTCCACAATCGAATATCTGATTGGACACTGGCTCATATTTACGCCTACTGGTGTAAAAGGCGCAGTAGGGATCATTTTCGATATAACCAGACGAGTTTCTTCAACAAATTATTCAAAATTCACCTAAATTTTCAAGATTTCAAAATTTTTTCATAAATTGTCCAGAAAAATCTCGAAAGCTGGATAGGGAAAAAATCTAGAATATATTACGCATAAAGTGTTTGGAATAACTAACGTTGCCTAAATGAGGGTGGCTTGGATCCTACTTGTTTTCTACCTATTTTAGTGTTTTTGTAATGTATCATATATTTTTCCTACACGCATTCGCGTTTTTTGAAAAGTCCACTCTATACACTATTGTATATAACATTTCCATTTTTTTAGAAATGTATCGTATTTGGGGATACCCTTGTCTTCAATGTCCTGTCGTGACATGTCGTATTTGTCTGAGCGGACGTTTCGAAAATTTGTAAGAACGTCCGCTTAGACAAATTCGACAGTATTACTTATAAATTCGAATTGACGACTTTTGCTAAAAATTTTGTCGTGATATATACTCTATGATAGTATCCATCATGATGCCCGAGTAACTTAAATCTCTCATTTGCCTTTTAAAATAATAGGGAATAAGAGATTTAAGTTACTCGGGCATCATGATCGATATCATATCGACGATATGTAACATTCAGCGAAGGACCAAATTAACTTCCGGTTTTCACCTAAAATGACCAATTAAAAAAATGTATCATAATATTTTATTTTTGCCGACTTAACCAAGGGTCGGTACCTGTTCATGAATGATTAGAAAAAATCTAACTTTTATTGACGGATTTTACAGAAGAATTAATTTTATTTGACTGTTTTGCATTGTATTAAACCAGTTTGAAATTCTATACTATTCAAAAAATAAATTTAAAATCAGTGGATAACCCTCAAATTAATTTCAAGTACAATTTTAGAAAAAATTGAAATTTTGAAAGCGACGTTCGGCTAAAGTGAATAAAATAATATTTGATGGCAAGATATAACAATACTATTTTTGGCAAGGCAACGATATTTTCTCAATTTCAAAAACAAATTCCAGCTAATTGAGCGTCAACCAAACGGCACTCTTGTACAGGTTAGCAATATGTCATTTTATCAAGATACGAGTTAACAATAAAAAACATTCAAAACCAACTGTCTTACATTCTGAAAAGTTTTATTGATGTTATGCAGTGAAAATTAAATAATCTCGAATCAATCAGATGGTCATAAGTAGACCCATTTCAAAACATACTACGGTTTTGCTGGATAGGGGTGATTGCACTCAAATAAAAGTTACCGTTAAGGTTTAAAACATAGTTTTCCTAATTTTTGGTGGCATTGCCTTTTTCAGTAGACAAAGATTATATAAAATCGACTGAGCTTTTATTATGACATTAAAATAGTAAAATTTTTGGGTTGTTTTGAGACATTTTATTATATATTTTTTTTAAGGATTGGGACGAGGTAAAGCCCTTTATTACTTTAAAACGACATATTTTATTTCAATTCAAAAATTGGTTTCATTGAAATAAAATATAAATAGTAAAAGGCTTTAAATATTTTTTTTAACAATTTCAAGAAAGTATGATGGACGAAAATTCATCACGGCAATAATTTTGATACATTCTGGATTTGGTTATAAAATATTTACACGGGAGGGTTAATATAAAAACACATAGCATTTTAAGTCACTTTCAAAAACATGATCTTAGTGTGATTTACAATTATATCTAATAACGAGATTTCCTGTCCTTAACTTTCGTGTTTGTCCCATAATAGTCAAACCAGAAGTGAATCTGAAGGACAGGTGATCCCCTTCTTGGATATATACATATCTAAAGATGCACATACTAAAAACGCAACATAACAAGTTACAATTTTTATTGTTTCTTCACGCTCGAATACAGCAAAATGCCCTCACCATATTTTTAAGGTTTTGGAAAGGGATTTAGGAAGATAGATTAATTAACACATTGAGCAGGGTTCAGCAGGAGAGATCTAACTTTCACAATTTCGAGAAATATTTTAATTTCATAAGCAGACACTTTCAAGGTTTAGCTCGAATAAACATTTTTCATACATTTTCGCGAAATTGACATTTTCAAAAACTAATTTTTCATAGTAAAGGACAGTAAATATATTTATTTATTTTCATCTCGAAACACACACTATGTCTGCACATATACACTATTAATTTGAAACATTTTATATTTTGTTGAGCTTGAATTAAGGTTTCATAGCTTATTTAAAAGCCAATAATATATTTTGAGCTAAGGATAGCTAAGGTCACTTTTTAATAAGGCCACCTAAGAGGTATCTGTTTCAGGAGAACTAGACATAGTATTAACATCATGACCGAATATGCAATGGTGAACATTTTTTTCTGGTAATTACCCGTTCACCGCTAATTCGCAAATAAACGTTTTTCGGTAATTTTGGGCATTTTCCACGACTGATTTCCGGTCACGTGATCAACCTAGGAGGCAAACCAAATTTCACCATATATTTTTTACCGAATTTTCAAGTTTTTGCATACATTGTAGCTGACAAACTATTAACCGCATAGACAATTCAAAAACTCCAATTTTGCGTTTCTTATTAGTCTGCGCATATTTCTTTTCACAACGCTAAAGCAAAGGAATCGTACAGCAGAAAATCCTCACTTCAATGGGTCGTTTCAATTTGGGCGATTTCATCTTCAGTTGGTTGAATTATCTCTCCGAGTTCTAAACGCAAATTTATTATTTCATTTTGAAAAATACTTCAAAATCCACGATAGCGCTTATTGGTTGTATTAACACGTGATTGTCAGCTGTGTTTTACCTTGTAATTAAAATGCTTCAAAATCATGGATAAAAATTTATTCACGAATAGTAGAAGAAATATGAGTATTTTATTTGTATACCAAAAAACTCTCTAGCACTAGCTGCTGACAATTTTTTTAAGAGTTTTACCATTGAGCTTCTCGGGGTGAATCTCGATCAAGATACGCTTTTAATTTGGTGAACTAGAACCAGCTGTATCCCACTGTTTCGATGAAATTTATATTTTCTCAGTCACCTCTGTGTTAAAAGGACGATTTTTAAGACATGCTGTGATTGATCTAGGCCACAATTTGTTCAATAAATGTGGGATCGTCTGTTTAGCACTCATAGCAAATAGATTACAACGTGAACTTTTCGTAACTTTATTCATATTTTTAGATTTGATAGTAACTAATTTCGATATTTTGGGTACTTAAATTTTTTTTTAAATCTACAGAAAAAAATGTAAACCTACGATTTTTGACTCAAAAAATCGGCTTACTTCATCTACAATTCATTTCCTGCGTTAAAATAAAACAAAAAAAAATATTTCAAGTAAAAAATGAGTTTTCATCAGAAATATCGCTTGATTTAATTTATCGCCCAAAATGCCTGATTTGAAAGTTTAGAAATAATTATCTTTGATTTTTTTTACAAATCATCTCTTAAAAAGTCAAATAAATAAACTCCGAAAACGCTAAACATTTCAATACAACCAATATTGTAATTGAAATAGAATTTAATCTAAATTTTCTCAAACGAACCTTAAGGGTATGGTGGTTCCTACATTTTCTACAGTTATTATGTCATAAAAATGCACCAAATCAGTCGTTGATGTCTTTAAAAGCACAAAACAACCCAAATAACGAACAAAAAAATTTCCGAAAATTTTGCGTCTTTTTTCGAAGAATTTTTTTTTCTAAGTATTTTCTCAAATTATGTGCAAAAATAACGTTTGTGTCAATATTGACCACTAAAACTTCGAAAATATTGGGTTTGACGTAAGCCAAGCTTTCTCTTTCAGTGTTTCCTCAGCGGTGCTTTTGAGCCTACTTTCGAAACAAAATCGAACACAATTTTTTTTCGGAAATTTTTTCACTGACCTTGAAAAAAGTTCATATTTTTTGTTTTTGGTTCGAAATTTGACAAAACGCCCCAGTTGAAGTTCTGTTTGTTTAGAGCTAGCTTTTGCAAAAATTGAGTAGAATTTTGAATTAAACCTAGGAAGATATCTTTCCGATTAAAAAGTCCAAAAACCGGTATTTGGACCGGTTTTTTTACGTTATTCGAGAAGGTTATGTTAAAATTTAGGTTATATTCAAAATATAACCCTGGAGAGATAGATTTTCCGTTTTGCTTAAGTGGCTCTTGTGCCGCTATGTGTGAAGGAGTGTGGTCATTACAAAAAAAATTTGGCCAATTTTATTCCGCAAGTTAAAGGCTAGTTCACAAACTGGGTAATCTGAACTTAATATCCTCAAGGCCCTGTTCGGCTAATATTTTATCGAGAATATGTCAAATTTAGGACCCACCATACCTTAAATATTTTTTTAATTCATTTTTTAATAAAGATATATTTTAGCTGATCATCTTCGACTGAAGTTGGAGAAACTCGTTATTCGCCGGGGCCATGACATCCCCATGGAATTGTGGTCGAAACATCCGAAAAACCAAAAATTGAGAAAAACTCGTTCAAAAAATTGGACAAAAATTTGTCAACAATGAAAAATTGCAAAATTTATTTTCTGGCTTATTTTTTCATCATTTTTAAATTCAATACTGCCTGAAGTTATTTCAAAATTTTCTTTGTTAAAGCAAATATCAACCAAAAGTATAGACCAGGAGCTTCCCTGATAGATATTCGGATAAATTATTTTAAAACGTTAATCCATAATTAATGGACCTCAATTACACGTATTTCCGAAATAAAAAACATAATTACAGTGCTATGACTTTTAACGGACAACCCGGACGGACAGGGTCGGGCCCAAAATTTTTGCTCATCGACTTCAAGCGGACAATGCCGCATGAGAAAATTGCTTCAAATAAAATTAATTTGCTTAAGGGGGTACCCGACGGAATATTTTGCGCTCATTTAGGGCCAATTTTAGAAGTGACTTAAAAATGTTTGCAAAACTGTTAATATGATTTCAGACAATTTGAAATTCATTGGTGGTATTTTCAAAGCTCTACCTAAACTAGAAAGTAGTTTTTCGGAGTTTGAAATCAGCGAGTCGATTTAAAAAAAAAATATATATATTGAAAAAAATACTAAATCTCTTTTGTTATTATTAGAAATGACTCAGAAAAAATTTTCAAAACTGTATACACAATTCAGACAATT
>SCLH01000195.1:41079-70964 GCA_004367855.1 Oikopleura vanhoeffeni
GGTCGAAATTTGACAAAAACGCCCCAGTGAAAGTTTCTGTTTGTTTAGAGCTAGCTTTTGCAAAAATTTGAGTAAATTTTGAAATTTAACCTAGGAGGAGATAGATTTTCCGATTAAAAAGTCCAAAAACCGGTATTTTGGACCGGTTTTTTACGTATTCGAGAAGGTTATGTTAAAATTTAGGTTTATTTCAAAATATAACCTGGGAGGAGATAGATTTTCCGTTTTGGCTTAAGTGGCTCTTGTGCCGCTTATGTGTGAAGGAGTGTGGTCATACAAAAAAGTTTTGGCAAATTTTTTCCGCAAGTTAAAGGCTAGTTCTACAAACTGGGTAATCTGAATTATATCCTCAAGGCCCTGTTCGGCTAATATTTTATCGAGAATATGTCAAATTAGGACCCACCATACCCTTAAATATTTTTTTTAATTATTTTTTAATAAGCATATTTTAGTGATCATTTCGACTGAAGTTGGAGAAACTCTTTATCGCAGTGAGATCCCCAATGGAATTGTTTCGAACATCCGAAAAACCAAAAATTTTGAGAAAAAACTCGTTCAAAAATTGGACAAAAATTTGTCAACAATGAAAAATTGCAAAATTTATTTTCTGGCTTATTTTTTCATCCTTTTTAAATTCAATACTGCCTGAAGTTATTTCAAAATTTTATTTGTTAAAGCAAATATCAACCAAAAGTATAGACCAGGAGCTTCCGTGATAGATATTCGGATAAATTATTTTAAAACGTTAAACCATAATTAATGGACCTCAATTACACGTATTTCCGAATTAAAAAACATAATTACAGTGCTATGACTTTTAACGGACAACCCGGACGGACAGGGTCGGGCCCATCGGGCCTAAATTTTTGCCCATCGACTTCAAGCGGACACTGGCGCATGAGAAAATTGCTTCAAATAAAATTAATTTGCTTTTAAGTTTAAACTATTCTGAAATTGTCAAATTAATCTTAGAAAATAACGTTGCTTAAAATCGTTTTTTATATATTTCCATTCATTTTCAAAGTTTAAAAAAGCGATAAAAATGTCTGCGAATAACTTAAATAGACAGCTGGATAATAAAATTTCACCAAGACTTTAAACGGACAGGATGACCGTTTTTACCTGTCCGTTAAATTCATATCACTGAATTAATTTTTACACTTTCTTTAAATTTCACTAACGCTGCTATAACTATTTTCTGCCTGTTGCGCACCCTATCTATACTATAGACTACACAATAATATAAATATTTGTTACAAAAATATTTTCACTCTGAAAAAAATACTTCAAAAAAGTTTTTTTTAGAATGAGACAAATATGCTGATTTTGAAGTTTTTCGTTCTGTTCAAGTTCAAACTTGCCCTATTGCAACCTCGAAATTTCAACAGAATTCGGCAAGAAAATTTTCAAAAATTTTGGAATCAATTTGAAATTTCCGAGGACTCAGCATGGCTCGTTCATATGGATATAAAATCCATCACAGCCTCTTTATTGGTCGATGGAATTCTAGAAAATTTCCAAGATTTGCTTTTGGTTGAAGATTGTATTCGTTTGACTTCTTTTGACTATATTTATGCAGATCGGATTTTTATGTGGGTTGATTTTGGCTCGATTACGAATAAAATTTCGGCTTCTATCAATTTTTATTCAAACAAAAATCCAAAAATTGAATCTTGGAGATTTGATCTACCTGATGATGGACGAGTTAATTCAATCGCCGTAGATTGGATCTCGAAGAATATTTATTGGTCCGAATCGGATCGGGATTTTATCAATGTGTGTAATCTCTACGGATCGGATTGTAGACCGATAATATCAACACTTTATCAAATCACAAAAAATATTCAAGGAAGGTTGAAGTTTTCGTAAATTCTAGGCACCACAAATTTATGGTAAAACTTTTTATTTATAAACATTAAAGTTTTGTTAAAGTTGATAACTAAGTTCAGTTTTGATATAATAATTCTTTCGTTAAAGTGGAATAATCATTTTTTTACCGATTGAAAATAGGGAAAATGTTTGCTATCTTTATCACCAACGTTAAAATTCGCATCAATAATTTTGAAAAATGGGTGCTTTGAAGACCAATTTACGCTGAAATTCAGCGTCAATACAAAAAAATCATAAAATAACCGTGCATAACTAGGGTGCGCAGCGGTCAAAATTCTAAGTTTTAAATTAAATGATGAGACCAAAACGGAAAAAATATCTGAACAAAAAATTACGAAGAAATAAAATGATTTTTTTTTGGCATTTTGGCCAGGGAAACGGACGGTTAAAATAATAAATCGGCATTTGCAATTTTTCCAATCCAACTACGGCCACACCTACGCTTTTAAAAAGTGCTCTTAAAGGAGAGGCACCTGAGTTTGCCTTATTCAACTCCTTTCAATTTTCCATCTTTTTTTATTATTTTTTTTGTGTCAGGCTCCAAAGAAGCCTCACATTTAAAATTACTTGCATTATGCATTACTTGTTCTCTATATTAACTCGAAATTTTTGTTTTTGGCGGCCTAAACAACGAAATCAAAAATTATGTATTTATTTATGATTTAAATTGAAAGTCGCGCTTATTTGTTTTCTTTTGACGCTACCGGTTAAAATTGCACCAAATCTTTTAACAGCTGTTTTGAATTACGGAAAAAATTATTTTGTGAGCATTTTTTGGTATTCTAAATTTTGTCAAAAATTAGGCTCAAAGAAAAAATTGCACATTGGCCCCAAAGCCAGAGACGCCCGACAGCAAAATTTCAAAAAAAATCTCTAGTTTATTGTCAACAAGGTCGTGTGCTTTCAGATGGCAGTATAATCGAAAAACTGATCTCTCAAACTGCGTGAGGAGTAGCTTTTGCCTGGAGCCTCCAAACTGAATCACTTTTACACGATCAGACGACGTTCGAATTTAACGTCTGGTGACTAAAGATAGCAGTAACATTTTTCCCTATTTGTCTAACTGTATTTTTTGACCGTTAAATCTGAATTTATTAACATCTGACCTTTGCCATCTGGTAAAAAAACTGATTATCTCAACTTTATCCGAAAAGCAATTAATCTATTACAAACTAACTAGATTTATCATATCACTTCAACAAACCTTAATTGTTTTAATTAACTAAAACAAAGTTTACCATAAATTTTGTAGGTGCCTCAGAATTTACGAAACTCTCAACCTTCCTTAAATATTGTTTTTGTGAATTTGTTATATAAAGTGTTGAATTATTCCATCGCGGTTCTTACATTTCACCATCCGCTAGAGAGATTCCACAATTGATAACACTACTCCGATCACGATTACGGACCTAAGTAAATCATATACTTCGAGATCCATACATTCCACCAGGACACTGAAATACTCCGCACTTCGCGATTCAATAGAATTCAAAAACATCTAACAGATTATCATTTATTGGACTTTTGTGTTGAGATAGACACTTGATATGAAGCCGGCAAATTTGTATTCGTAATCGAGCCAAACTCAAGCCACATAAAACTCGATCTGCCTAATATAGGTCAAGAAGTCACAACATACAATCTTCAACCAATACGCAAATCTTGCGGACACATTTTAGAATTCCATCGAGACAGTAAAGAGGCATCGTGAATGGATTTTATAATCCATACATGACCGAGCCAATGCTGAGTCCTTCAGGAAATTTCAAATTTATTCTTCAACAATTTTTTGAAAATTTTCTTGCCGAATTCTTGTTTTGAAATTTCGATACGAGTAGTGCCAAGTAGGGGCAAGATTTTGAACTTGACCAGAACGAACAAAATTCAAAAATCACGCACTATTTCGTTCTCTATTCTAAAAAACTTTTTGAAGTATTCTTTTCATAGTGGAAAATATTCGTCTAACAAAATATTTATTATATTTGTGTAGTCTCGCAGTATGATAGAGGTAGATGGCCACCATAGGCGGAATATAAATAGGTGTATAGAGGTATATGTCGAGATATTATAAAAAGAAAAATTGTAAAAATTATTCTGAGATGATATGACTTTTAACGGACAGGTACAAACACTGGTCATCTGTCCTTTAGTCTTGGTTGAAATTTTTATCGCCGCGCATATTTAGTTATTGCAGACCATTTAATCGCTTTTTTGTTACGTTGGTGAAATGAAGGAAATATATAGAAAAACGATATCTTAAGGCATATCCCTGCTCCTATTACATAATCGATAATAAATATTAGCGGCTCCGCGAGACCAGGGCTCGGAAGTTTACGCGATTGACGTTTGGATAGAACTAGCTTAACTTCTTGAGAAAGAAAATTTGCAAACTTTTTTGTATGACCACACTCCTTCACACAAATGCGGCACACGAGCCACCTAAGCCAAAAACGGAAAATCTATTCCTCAAGGTTTTATTTTTGAAATAACCTCAATTATTAACATAAACATGTATATTAGTATACAAAACTTTTGTGGTAAGCTTTTTGTCCGATAAGTGCTATTTTATCCGAATATACGTAAAAACGGTTCCAAATACCGGTTTTTGGACTTTTCTTAATCGGAAATTCTATCTCCTCCTAAGGTTCAACAGCTAGCTCTTAAACAAACAGAAACTTTTCTTGGGGCGTGTTTTGTCAATATTCCCGCAAAAAAGATTATGAATGTTTTTCAAGGTCACGTGAAAAATTTCCGAAAAATGTGGCTTCGATTTTTCGAAGTATGGCTCAAAGAAATGAGGAAATCCACTGATGAGAAAGTTGGCTTACGTCAACCCAATATTTTGAAGTTTATTGGGTCAATTGCACAAACGTTTTTTTGAACATAATTTGAGCAAAATATCCTTAGAATAAAATCGAAAACGCAAAAAATTTCGAAGGAATTTTTTTTTTTGTCATTTGTGTTGTTTTATGCGTTCAAACAAAACAATTGATTTGCGATGCTTTATTGACATAATAGATAACTGCCGCAAATGTAGGAGGGGATACCTTAAGCAAACGTATCTTGTCCTAAACTTTGCCAATTTTTGACTTAGTCCATTTCGGTAATAGTTTAACATTAAAGGCAAATTTAATTTTATTTGAAGCAATTTTCTATGCGCTTAGTGTTCAAGCAAGCTGAATGTCGACTGGCAAAAATTTAGGCCGATGGCGCACGCCCTGTCCGTCCGCGTTGTCCCGCTTAGTTCAAAAAGTCACTAGCACATGAGTAATTAGTAGTTTTTTCATCGAGAATTTACGTGTATCTGACGAGGCCATCCATTAGATGTATATGTTCTACGCATTTTAAATATTAATTTATCTGATTTTAAATATCTGTATCACTTTGGAGCGTCTGGTGTTTCTTACTCTTTGGGTGATATTGCTTAAAAAGAATAATTTTGATAATAACTTTCAGGCAGTCATTGAATTTATAAAGGATGAAAAAATAGCAGAAAATAAATTTTGCAATTTTTTCATCTGTTGACAAATCTTTGTCAAATTGTTGAACGAGTGTTTCTCAATTGTTTTGGTTTTTCGGATGTTCGAAACACATATCCAATTGGGACTTTTCTGGACTGCGCCGATAAAAGAGTTTCTCAACTTCAGTCGAATGATCACTAAAATATTATCTTAATAATTAAAAAATAGATTTTAAAAAATATTTTAAGGTTTTCGAAGCTTTGAAAGATAAATCTAGATTAATTCTATTATCAGATTGTACAATATTGGTTGCATTGAATGTTTTAATCCCAAGCTAAAGGCGTTTCGGAGATTTTTATATAACTTTGAACTTTTTAGATGAGATTGATTTTGTAAAAAAAAACTCTATATTAGATAATTATATTCTTAGCTGTCAAATCATGGGCATTTTAGCGGCGGATGAAATTAAATCAAGCGATGTTAATTTCTAATGAAAACTCATTTTTTACTTGAAATGGATTTTTTTGTTTCTCATCTTATACGCAGGAAATTGAATGTCGTAGATCGAAGTAAGACCGATTTTTTGAGTTCAAAAAGATCTGTAGCGTTTATCATTTTTTTTCTTGTAGATTTAAAAAAATTTAAGATACCCAAAATATCGAAATTAATTACTTGTGGTTTGCGTCTATAAGGAACAGCTGAGATTTTGCCCATATTGTCCTTAGCTTTTACGGTGCCATATTGTCTTATTTTTCAAAACAAATTGCTCTAAATAACTTCTNCAAACACTTTTAAGGATTTTGGTGCAATTTTTAACTCGGTAGCGTCAAAAGAAAACAAATAAGCGCACTTTCAATTTAAATCATAAATAAATCAATAATTTTTGTTTTCGTTTTTTGGCCGCCAAAAAACAAAATTTCGAGTAAAAGACAATAATGCATTATGTGTGAGGCTTCTTTGGAGCCTGACACAGAAAAATAATAAAAAATGATGAAAATTGAAGGAGTAGGTACGAACTGTGTGTCTTTTTAAGAAGCTTTTTAAAAGCGTAGGTGTCGGCGTAGGTGGGATTGTATCAGATTACTGTTAAATTCAAAATTACCGCGATGGTTAGTTCTGTAAGTTACAAATGTTTTTGGAATATCACTCTAGCTAGTTTGCCGGGAAATGACCTTGGAAGAGGCTCAAATTTGCGACACCCACTTCCTTAAGTTTACTTAATCTAACGTTTAAACGTAATCGATACAAAATAAACATCATGATTCATAAGTCTTAAATTAATAACTCAAAAAAATTAACCCCGTAAGTTCTCCACATAGATTCTCCTGGAGCTCGTCTATATTTTGAAAATAATGGAAAGATCGAATCAATTGGATTGGATGGATCGGATAGACGCACGACTGTCCCCGCCAAAAGTGACCACTCTCTCACGGGTATGACTTTAGATCTCCAAAACCGAGAAATTTATTTCGGATCAGAAATACATGGAAAATCTGAAATTTTAAAAGCGCCGATTGGCCAAAATGCATCAAAAAGTGTTTTTACAGAAATATCCGAATTATATTTTATGATAAGATTCAACAATACTATTTTTTGGCAGGATAACAACGATGATATTTTCTCAATGTCAAAAGAAAATTCTAGAAAATTAAGCGTCAATCTACCTTTGTATTTCAATATTGTTTCTCCAATTTTACAGCCAATTCTTCCAAATTCCTGCCAAAACAAAAAATGTTCGAATTTGTGTTTACGATCTGAAAAACAGCCTTATTATAAATGTGCTTGTAAAACAGGAACGTGGTATATTTGTTGTTCAACTACGTTTACTGCAAAACGTGTCTATTCGAACCGCCTTTTTACAACAAAACGAGAAAAAATCGATTAAAATCTATAAACAGACATCATTAACAAGTGCTCTATAATACGGTAGGAACGGCAAAAATCGACCAATATCGACCGAAAATAAATTATTTCTGAGCACTTTTAGTTTCTTTGCTGAAATTAAACAAGAAAAATTTTTGCAAAAAATTATGTCCCATTTTCCAAAAATCAGCATTTTTCGAAAAAATTTGCTTATCATTTAGCTTGAAATTTTTGATTTTTTCGAAAAAAACTTCACAAATTTTATCTGTCACGCAAAATTTCGAATTTAATGTTTGAAATTGAAAACCATCGCGGAACCGACCAACTTAACAAAAATCTACATAATAATTATTTTTTGTTACGTCTATAAGGACAAAACTTGCGAAATTCAGCGTAAAACTACGCACATTCTAAATTTATCAAATTTTTGTTGTCAACTACAGTTAGTACATACTTTTTTCCGATACTAATAACATATTTGGAATTTTCTGTTCAAAAAAGGTGTAGGTTAAAATATATGAATTTGTTTCAAAACACTACACTAGTTATTTCAAAAACTTTATACGTAGTGTATAAGTTCAACACGGTAATTTGATGCACATGAAGAAAACTTGTGGTCTATAAGGACATGGGTTCGAAGGGAATTTTATCTCGTTGTGATCAGAACTGGAACATAGCATCTTTTTGTAATTTTGGGTGATCAATTATTAATAATAATAGGTATAATTTAGTACTAATAATATCCTTTTTAAGCTAAGTGGCTCGATTTACGTTTCTACTGAAAAATTTGATTGTTTTGTATTCAAGAGACTGATATTTTGCGATAAAAACCAGAATCAGACAAAAAATTAATTTCAAAACGATCCTTTGTGCCAGTTCTGAGCTATCTCACCGAAATAAAATACGCTTATAAAAACGACCCCATCTTCTGATACATAAAGACCAACCAATAAAATAACTTTTTATTTTAAATAAATGCGTCTAGGAAGAAACACCAAAAAAGGTTTTTACTGCCCTCACATCGATACATTCGATAGTACAGTAGAGTGTATTTAAACGGACAGGTTTTAAGAGTGGATTTGGGTTAAAAATTCCTGCAAGCGTGCGTTTAAACGGGTATTTGGACCATTCAAATTATCCGTTAAAACTTGGCAGACAGTTTGCATCCCAAAACTGCCAAAAATCTTTAAATGCACGCTGGCAGGACTTTTTGACCCAAATCCACTCTTAAAACCTGTCCGTTGAAATACACTTTACTGTACAATTTTATCATTCTAAGTAATTTTTGCTAAAAATTTAAATGCGATTTTGGTTTCAAATTATTACCATAAGAATAGGCATTTCATTCAAAAAGGGATCCGAAATTGAGTGTAACAAATTTTATGAGAATATTATTGTGATTGGAAATACTGACGATTTGAGGTTGATTTCATTGGATACTGAACATCATCAATCTATCAAGTTATTGGATTATAAAACGGATTACCAGCAGAAATCAGCAGTTATAGGAAAAGTCGTAAAATGCTCGAAAATTTATTGATTACATGTAGGCACCATAAATATATATCTTAATTCAAAATTTGAAACCTGATAAATATTTTTTTTTGTGATTTGAATTGACAAGTCTAAATTATGCCATCATCTGCGTGATACCAAGATCGTACCAGCAAGATTTTCTTTAAGAAACATCGGTGTAGAAAATATCATTCATTTCATAATACTTTCGTTTGACCAATAAAATTAAAAAATCATTTTCTGACTACTAGATGGCCAAAAAATAAATCAGCCCGGAATTTTTTTTTGTCTAGGTCGACAACCCCCGTGAGGCTAATGATTTTTCAGCGACCTTATGTAGTTTTCGCTGTAGTTATACCGCTGTGCACCCTACCAATTAAAGCTTCGAAAAAAGTACAAACGTGAACGGGAAAGTAAAGGCCTAGGTACCCCCTTTTTAGATATGAACAATATATCTTAGGAGTGGATCTTGGCCCTACGTTGCGCGTTCGCATTTGACCCCTATTTCCAACGATTATTTAAAACGCCCTTGTTGGTCAAACGCGATTTTTTATATAATACATGTATAAATTATATTACAAAACACACATGCCAAAGACGCGCGGACGGCTTTCTTCCGCCTAAGGCGGATCTTAAAAATAAGAAATTAAAATAGGTGCACTTAGACAATTATAAAAGTAAGAATGTCAAAAATTCTCTAATTTGATTGGTTAAAAACTAATTTCCAACTTATCGGTAAAACAGTAGAGCAAAAACGAGAAATTGGCCATTGAGATTTTTTAGTTGGCAGTTTAATGAAAGAGGCCGTTCCTCGATATCTACTATAATTTTCCCGTAATGTTCATGAAGTAGTGAGCCCAATTGAAAATAAACTACCTACCAAAAGTTAAAGATAAAACCCTGCAAATTCTCAAATTAGGTCAAAAAATTAAAAATCGAAGTTTTTCACAATAAATCCAAAATATTTTGATATCCCTATGGCCTATTATAAATCTAGCCATGGTGGCATAAAACAAAAAATCTTTTTCGAACAATATCATGGCGGGATTTTTTTTTCAGCGAAAACGTTTTTGTGATTAAGTTGCACGAGTTTTTCGCAAAGATGGATAAACAGATTTTCAAAATTTCGAAGGATAGTGAAAGTGAAGGTTTCCGTTCATCCATCTCTGGAAAAAACTCGTGCAACTAAATCACAAAAACGGTTTCGCTGAAAAAAAATCCCGCCAATATGAATTTTGTACGTTTTGGTATTTTCGGAAATTTAAAATTATAGACGAATTATGCTTTCAAAAAAGTAATCAATCCACTGAGAAGTTTATTTTCATTCAAAAAAATATATTTTCAATAAAAATTCCAAAAAAAAAATTTCAAACTGTTTCTTGGAAACCTATTTTTTGTAAAATTTATTTACCCAGTTGACTTAAGTAATAAATTACAACCAAATTTTTTGAGGTGCGCCTAAGTCGTGTGAAAATTTGGCTTGCATTTTTAACTCTCTAGCCCTATTTTTCAGTTTTCTAGAGCATTTTCAGTGAACATTTTTTTATATGGACAATACGACACGTTTTCACATGGAAAAAACGACAAAAATTCGCCTATCCTTATAGACATATTTGACATTACTGGTATATATTTTATAAACTTTTTTAAAGATCCTATCTACAAGAAAATTTATTATACAACATCTGATAAAAACAAAAATGAATTAACAATTAACCGCTGTGAAATTGATGGGACAAACAACGAAATCATCATGTCCGATGGTCTTTCACTAATCGAAGGAATGACCCTCGATTACAAAAATCAAATTCTCTACTGGATCGACAGTGAGTTAATTCACATAGAAATGACCTCTTTAAATTGTGAATGTAACCTCCCAGGATGCAGAACGGAATATTGTCGAAAAATTTTGATAGAACTTGATGTGCAGGATAAACCAAGGGCGATTACAGTAGGTGGGGGATATATTTTTTGGACTGATTGGAGTGATAACAATCCAAGGATAGCCAGAGCTGATCAGGATGGGACTGGGATTTTTATTGTGGTACAGGTTGGGATCGGCACAATACAAAATATTATTTATGCTATTGTTCTCGGCGATTCACCAAGTTGTTTTGGTATTAAAAATGCAAGCTAAAGGCGAAACTCGCATGTGAAATTAAGTCTTTAAAATACCAATAATTAAAAATGTGATTTCTAACTTACCGATCTATCGTATCACACTCATTCCCTCATGATACATGAAGGTTTTATAAGCTTAATAATTATTACCACTCTCAGTGCCCTATGAGTGAGCAGTGTAAACACGCGATTTGAAGCGTGTTCTTTCTTCCGTCAAAAACAACTTATTGGTTCAATCTTTAAAGCGTAGTGAATAAAAAATTGTTATGTCCAAATTCTCAATTTTAATAAGTTAAAAAAAATTTCAGTTAGCTAAATGCCAGTTTTCTTCAAGTAAGGTATCTTTTCAACACGTTATAATGCTCAAGTATTATAAAATGTTAATTCAACTCAACAATTATGATGCCTACAAAATCGATATACATCTTAAGAGTTTTTTGATAAAGCAAATCGTATGTAAACTGAATTTCCGACTTAGTAATCGAAAAAATATAGAAAACGTTGGGCTATAAAGTCAAATAGTCGAAAATTACGTAGGCGTCAAAAGATAGAGAAAACTTTATTTTTCATGAGACAGAGAGCCACATATCTTTGCCAACTTTCTTTTAACGGACATAAAATTGATTTTCAGTTGTCCGTTTAAAATCACTCTTTTCAGTCAATTTTTTTTATTTAATTCGGCGTTCGAAAATGACTAAACCGATTGAGTTCTTCGATAGCCCAAACTGAGCACAAATATTTGAAGACAAATACATTGAAACAAAATAGTCCGAATCAGGCCATTGTTTCCAATTTTTTTTAACTAAAACTAACAATTAAACTCTTTTAGTAATCTCGGAAAAAATCTAAACATGGTCCGATCCTGACCTGTTTAATATTATTGTATTATTCACTAGATATTTGTGCTCAGTTTGAGCTATCAAAAAACTTAATCGGATGAGTCGTTTTCAAAAGCCGAATTATATGAAAATGTTAGCTGAAAAAGGGGCAAAAAGTGACCGCAGGGCCCCGTAATAGATACAGAATCCTTTTGATTTTTGCCGATTCCATTTTCCAGGATCAAATTCGCTGGCCGAATTGTATCACCATATCCGAAGATAACAAAATTTTATATTTTGTTGAATCTCATAACGAAGGCAAAAAGATTGAGCAAGTTGATATAAATGGCTCCTCACGAAAAACTATATTTGCAATGGATGGAAATAAATGGAAAAATGTTCAATACTGGGCAATTTCAATGTTCAAAAATACACTTTATTTGAGGGGACAATATGCGATTATGAAAGCGTTGCCAAACACAAATGGCATTTGGGACACAGAATATTTCAAAAATAGTCATTTTAGTTCTTTCACAGGTTATAATATTGCTACAGCAGACCTTTCGAAGAATATTGCAGTCAAAAAATCAAGGAAAGATTCTGATAGTACTTTTCATATCAAATTTTTAGACACCATAATAAATCATTAACAAATTTTGTTGAAAAATGCTTTTTTTCCAAGTCTACTGAGAGAGAGAACTTTAGAATGTGTACGCCTATGATCACGGGAACAGTATATGATATTTTTACGTTCAATATTTTTATAAAAAACTTATAATTATTTAGACATACAATTTCCTTGTAGAGATCGAAAAAGAGAAAATTTGAAACACTTTTGGAAAATCTCTCAAAAACTTCAAAATATCGGAAGTTCAAAAAAAGGGCGATCATAAGCCTTTTATTTTAAGATACTTAGGTATCTTTTTTTTGGAACATCGTACATTCGGCATCATAGCGCGGAAACTATATGATGTATCAACAAGCTACATTAATGCTAAAGCCTCAAATAAAAAAAATTAGGTTGTCATCATCGTTTTTGCCCTGGAGATAAAAAACGAACTAAATAAAAAACCACATTGCTAGTATCATCGAAATTATTCCAAAAAAATAAAATTATGAATCTTTATCAAAAGTTGTGAGTATATAACTCTCCCGAAACCCGATGGAACTCAATCTTGTGGTTGTCCCGATGGTTTTCAAGCTGTATATTTAGACGATAATTCCGTGACTTGCAAGCCACCTACCTCTGAACTGATCTATATAACCCTTGGAAAAAACTCGAGCTACACCACTGACATCATTAACATTTTAACCCTTGACAAGGATAAATCTTTCCCGCGAAGGAAAATGATGGCCATAAAGCAAAAAGATTCGACAAAAACTTCTGTAGACTATCATTACAAGCTAAAACTGCTTTTTTACTTTGAAACGCAAAATGATATCACGACTCTCTACTCCCACTCGTGGGAAAATAAATCGAATAAAAAAATTATTACAAATGTTGGGCTGAAAGGAGCCAAGAAATTAACACTGGATTGGATTGGGGATTCGATTTATTGGACGAATGAAGAATTACATAGAATAGAACAAATTGGAATTCATGGAGAATTCAGAAGAACAGTTACAACAGACTGTATTGAACCACACGACATTCAGGCCGGTTTGATAATAATTAAGAAACACAATGTTTATTTCTTAAAAATAATTTCCGAAAAAAGTCAAGCACCATAACTATCAGTCAGAAAATTTAATTCATAAATGGGAAAATATCTTGTCAACTGATGAACTTTCGTACTACATAAATGATGTCATTTTCGTTACTAGTATTATAATAATGTTTACCATGTAACGAACCTTTCGAGTTCCTTCAATTTAATTAAAATATTAACTTATCGTGAAAATATTGGAAAACATTCAGGTCTTACCGATCTCGCGCATACGCACCAAGCTCATTCAATTATCAGCAATTTAAAAACCGAATATACCAAAAATAAGAAGTTGAAAATTTTTTAACTTTTTTTCGAAATTTTTAAGCTTATTGTTTTTAATGTTGAGAATAGAAATTTCTCTCTGATCCCCAGGTCCGAAAAAAAACGCGCTAAAAGAAAAGAAAATTTTTCGGATTAGGGGATCATGATCGATATGTAAAGCTTTATTTTTCAAAATTATTGCTCAGTTTCAAACCCTGGTACAGGTGGACCCAGTTGCTGGTTATATATTCTGGACGGATTGGAGTTATCACGACAAAACATTGGTTCGGTCCGATATGAGTGGTGCAAACTGTGTGTCCCTTATCAGTTCAAATCTCACCCCCCACGTAGGAGATCGTTTAAACGCCATAACCTTGGATCCAGTAAATAAACTCCTGTATGTAATCGACCTTGATACAAATGTTATCTATGAAGTTAGCTATGACCAGAATCCTAGAAAAAAAGCTATGGTTATTCATTGCAAACAATGGACAAACAAAGACACCTGTCGCCAGAGCCCAACTTTTTCGGCACTTTCATTTTATGATAAAACCCTTTATTGGGTTGAAGAGGAACGAAATCCGGCCAGATCAAATTTGAACTCAAGAGTGTTAGGAGGGGAGAATAGGGGAGAGGAAATGATTCAGAAAGGTTTGGACACAATTGTGGGGATTTTGGTTTTGGCGCCTCAAACTGGCTGGGGACTGTGTCTTGTAGAGAAACAGAGAGCGAAGAAAAAATGTCCTGGATTGTGCATAACAGAGGTACAGTTTGATCTTAAAATATTTGGATTTTTGGAATGATTGTATTTTCAATTGCTAAATACCACAACTAGTTATATCAAAACTATGTATAAAAATACCAAACAAATGATGTAACCGATTATTTTTCATCTGAATAATTATCACCATCTGGAGCAAAAAGATGCAATTCAACACTTATAAAAAAAATTCCAAAAAATCTTAAATCAGAAAATGTTTTTTCCTCTTGCGCGAGAATAAAAAGTTATGAACCCTTGAAAAAGCCTTTACAACCCGTTCGAAAAATAAAAAAATTGTCAATCATAACCCTCCGAGGCATAGAGCTATTTTCAAAAACAGCTGTAAATTAAAGACCAGAAATTGCAGGTTGCTTCCGAATGATTCACTTTATAGGAAAAAAAATCTGAAACTGCTGCATTTCCAATTTTTGTCCTGGCGGCTCTGAGTAAATTTGTATTTTTTTAAAAGTAATTTCGATAAATTGCGTAGTTTTTCTTCGTAAAAAACCTGTAGATTTAAGACCAAAAATTGCAGGTTATTTCTGAAAAAGCCACTTTTTAGTTAGCCAAATTCTTAATCTTTTCCATTATTATTTTTGTTCTGACGCCTCCCATTTCCTCAAAAAACGAATTGCGTAGGTTGAAGCACCATTTGTAAATGTCATTTTCTATAGGGTTAATAAAGCCAAAATTTGAATTACATACTATTAAAGTTTAAGTCTTTCCTTAATCTCGTGGACTAGAGAAGAATAAAGTTGCAAGCACTTTTACTTTTTTCGTAATAAGCGCTCACAAAATAGCCTTTCAAAAGCCTATATGCCTCGGAGGGTCAATTATACGGAGCAATTTCATAAACGGCTTTTAATTTTTGACCGGGTTGCAAGCGATTTTAAAAAAACATTATATTTTCGATGCTCTTTTTTGTTATTCACTTCAATAAACTATAAAGTTTCTTTGTCAAGCAAAATTTATTTTGCCGTTCCTACCTTAGTATAAAACCATTGGGAACCAATAATTTACGCACGAGGCGCTAGAGGGTTAATCTACTTTTGCGCTCTTATATCAAATTCGATTTTTAGCCGATGTCGAATCCCCATCGATATGACTCCTCGTGCAAATGTGCCTCCCATCACCAGCTTCTCAATGATTTCTACACCAAAATTTGCAAACCACCAAAATATTTTTTGCTCTACGCGCAAGAACGCCAAGTGTCCCGATTAATAATCGATATGATTGACCACGAGGTGGTGGACGAGTTAGAAGGAATTGACCAAGTTTTGAGTATTCATGACATTTTCAACGCAGAATCAATAAGTTGGGACATTTTCAACAACCGTTTTTACTGGGTTGACAAGCTAAAACGCAAAATTTTCTCGAGAAGAGAAGATGAAATTGGCGCAGAAAGAGTGGCCCTTTTGTATGGGAAATTGGCGGCGAAAGATATTGCCATTTATGACATTGGAGAGTTAATTTTTTGGACTTCGTATGATACGGACGATATTTGCTATGCACATTTGACAGCTACGGGCACTGGTAGCGGAAAAAATTGTTTTAAACCACAAGATGGCGTCACACCTGATAAACTGGCAATTCATCAGAAATCAGGGACAATTATTTACTCCGACAACTGCAGTAGTCAGGTAAAAATAATATAAAATGGCTTGAAAAACAAGCACCATAAATAAGATTTTCAAATAAAATTTAAATAAAGAAAAAAAAATAAGAAATTGTAAATTAAAAAACTTATCTAACGGACTTCATTCATGAATCGCCAAATACTAATATGCATTTTTTTATATTATTGAACTAAACTTCGGAATTCAGTTTAGTGACTTCAATGTGGTTGTCGGTGTAAAATCTAGCTTATTGCAAGCAATTTTAAATCACTAAAACTTTGTGAATACATTAAATGTGAATACAAATTGTAAATTATAACCATGAGTATAATTGGTAGCAAAATATTAATTTTTTATAAAGGTTTTCGCGGCCAGAGAGCAATTTTGAAATACAGTCCATGCGCCCTAACTGGAACACCATAAATTTTACGTTTGCGCCCAATCTGGAACCCCTTTGCAGAAATTGTTTTTGTTGGAAGACAGTGTGTTGAATTCTCGTTCTGACCAGCTCAAAAAGGTTCTTCGAAGTGTTCCAGATTGGGCGCAAATCAAAGTTTGTGGTGTTCCAGTTAGGGCGCATGGACTGCATGCTAAAATTCAGCTTGTTTTAACTCTCGAAGGCCCAATACAATCGCATTTTTCAACATATAATATGTTACGTATTTCAAAAAAAAATTCTGGGATTGTGGAAAACCACGCAATATTGTAATTAAACAAAGAAAATATTATGTATGGTGAGAGCAACTAAAGATTCGCTGATTTTTTTCAAACTCCGAATTTGTGAAATAAAAACCTGTTCGCATTCAACGTTGAAGACGCTGGAGCGTTTCATTAAAATTTTGGAGTTTGAAACTTATATTTCGTCACCGAGCTGCCTAACCAGGTTTGATGTGCCAAAATGCCGAAAACATATTTTTAACTTTTTCTTATTTAATTCAATGCAGTTGATGGGAAAGCCCCATATTTTTTTCTAAATGTTTTTTTATCGAAACTTAAAATTTTTTCTAAGTATGTAGTACATAATATGTACCACCCAATAATCTATATTTATCATGTAGAATGTACGCAAGGGACATCCATGTAACGTAATGTATTCTTCAACCATTGATGGAGAAACTTCTTGTCCGATTTTAATTGCAACTCCCCCAGTAATCAGTATTTCAATTGGAAATATAACCAATCTTGACGACACGTTCCAAATTTACTGGACAGATGAGAGAACTATTAGAAAGCAACAGCTAAATTTTACTGATATGTGCAAAATGGCACGACCAGAAAAATATTTTACAACTCAAGAAGGTAATTTTCAAAAAATATCCAAAAAAGACTAAATTGGGTTAAAAAAATAATGATTTTCATTTATTTCCAAATTAATGTTATTACATGTCAATTATTAAAAATTTGGGTCTACTTCCTCGTTATTTTTTGCTTCTTATACTTAATTTATTTAAATTTACTTCATGAATAATACTCCATAATTTTAACATAACAATATACTCTCAGTTTTCTACAGCGTTATTCCAACCACACCACTAGCGTTCCTGGTGTTAAAGATATTGAGTATGATCGACGAGTACAATCAGAGTTGAATTTTTGGTCATGTTTCCGAAAATTAAAACCATACGTATTATATTAAAATATAGAACTTGTATGTAACATATATATGTAGAAGTTATGGAAATTGTTTGGTCCCTAAATACCGTTGGTTTTGTACAAGCGCACAAAATTGGCAAAACCTAGGCACTTTTCTGATAGATAAAGCAGTTTAAGCGCAAAAAATTGGAATTTACAGTAACCATAAAAATGTAACAGACAAAATTTGATTTCTAGGCTGGAGGTGACCTTGGACACAACCCACAGTAAATACTTATAAGTATCCTTTCTGCATATTTTATCTAACTATCTAATATGTTGTATTTGTATATCGGTGTATAAGTGGTTTTCACTGTCTCACTTTTGTCAAAACTTTGTAACGATTTATTTTAACGTGACGTTAATTTTTATTTAGGAACAAAATTTTTGCCTAATGGCCTTGCTGTAACTGAAGAAAATGTGTATTGGATTGATGATTCTGGGACGCTTTCTAGGGATGATCGTCTTGTTGAACAGAATAGTGAAAATAAAGATTTTATCAAAACTGATTTGAATAATCTTTCTGCTATTCATTTAGTCCAAGGAAAAAAGTTTGATGATGAAACAAGAAAACTACAAATTGAATGCAGGAGTAAAAATTGCTCAGATATATGTGTCGGTAAGTTTTTGTGAAACAATATTTAAGATAGGGATACCCTGTTCTTCCTGTTCGCGTTCGACCCGCTTTTGACCAATGAGAGCACCGAATTCCAGTTTTTTGGCCAATAAGAGCTTCGAAAAAAAGTTCAATTACGAACCGGAGGAACAGGGGATCCCTATCTTAGATATATTTGTAATTCCTTTGGGAAATGCTTAAACACCATAAATTTTGATCAGAAAATTGTATATAAATACACTTATTATGTTGAAAACATGTTAATTTTAAGTCGATATTTACAAGTCTTTTTGTAGTCTTCAACATTCACACTCGAATGTTTTCTATTATTTGGGCGTTATCTAAATTTTTGCATATTTAGATAATTTTTAATTTTCAAAAACAATTTTTTAATAATTTTTGATCATTTTTTTCACATTTGAAATTTTTGCAAAACATTTTTGACTCTTTGCAGCATGTTTT
Source organism: Oikopleura vanhoeffeni (assembly GCA_004367855.1). NCBI lineage: Eukaryota > Metazoa > Chordata > Appendicularia > Copelata > Oikopleuridae > Oikopleura > Oikopleura vanhoeffeni. The sequence goes on from SCLH01000195.1 coordinate 59,804, forward strand.
ATTAGCATTAGGTTAAATTCAAAACGTGGTCTCATAGTATTTTTTGGAAAGAAATTGGTCCTTTAAAAAATATCAGGCCAGTAAAAACTCAAGCCGCTGAAAATTTCTTTGACTGGCTTGCCGAGGCCTGATTTGGAACCCCAAAATTTCTCGGCCATTCTAGCCACGAGTAAATAGCAAATTAATTATGGTGATATTCTAGCTTCTTCAAAAAGACCGTATGTTTCCTGTCGTTGCCCCCGATATTGGGAGTTAGACGATGATGAGCGTCAATGTGTAGATATTTCTAAAAAGTGTCCCCCGGAAAAGCCCTTTAGCTGCCGTGGTACAGAGTACTGTATCCGGTTAGAGTTTGTTTGCGATGGAAATGAAGAATGTACCGATGGATCGGACGAGAGTGAAAAGGCTTGCTTGGGAAAAATTTGTGAAGCAAACAAGTTTAACTGTGGAGATGGAAATTGTATCAAAAGTAGCAAGTTCTGTGATGGACACCAAGACTGTGCTAATAATAATGATGAAATGAAATGCCCGACAAAATGCAACGATGACGAGGTAAGATTTTTGAAATATCCATTTTTCGAAATATTTTGAAATCAGTTGCAGTAAAAAACATTTTTTTGTTCTGAGTTTCATTTTTGCATTGAAACCGGTTGGTTAGGGATATTTCGGACAATTGGAGATTCTAGAAATCTTGAAGGTATTGATCTCGAATTTTCAGCGTTTATGAAGTGAAAAAAATAAATTTGAAAAATATCATAAAAATTTAAAACTCCTGGTGGCGATAAAGAGCATTTTACCATTTATTAATTTTTGTAAAATAAAATTAAGACAGAATATTAAAGTAAAATTCTCTAACCTTAAAAGTATAGTCGATGCGGTGAAAATTAAAGGAAAATATTTTATGTCAAGAAAGACAAATCATTTCATTTTCCCCTATCTATTACGGGGCCTCCTGGAGATCATTTGCCGTTTACGTCTTTTTATAAAACCAGAATGGCAAAAAATCTACAGCACGACCCGTAATTGCTACAAGATATTTTATTGCAAACTTTTTTTTGGTATTCTAGAATTTTTCTGCTTTCCAATTTTCATAATTTGAAAAGCCGGATATCACAAAAACGAAAATTGCTTTTTTTCTATTTTAGTTCGAAATTTTTAGGTAATTCTGTTCAATTCCTCAAATTATCAAGAGCATTATTTCGAGGAACTTTTTTCTTAAAATCGCCTCAGAGTATACAAGCGTGTATATAAGCGTTTTACATAGCCTCTGCAGATTTCTGTGCAATTTTAAGTTAAACTGGTGTAGAAATTCTTACTAAGAAAACCAAAAAATGTTTATTTTTTTCTGCTAAAATTATACCCTTTATGTTTCCCCCATTTTCGCTATTAGCAAAAACCCATTTCAAAAATTAGATTTGTCCCTGTTCGCTTCCTAAAAATCTAAATTAAAAATTTCTCTTATTTTTGAATAAATTTTCTAGAATAATAAATTTTTGCCCCCTACATTTATATCTCCTTTGATAGTAATATTTACAAAGCACAAAAAATATCCGCCTCCCTATTGGCTAATCAAATCTGATCCGCCTACGCACCGGACGCAGCGCGCTGCATGATTGGCTGAACTTGCCCATTCTTATATTTCATCTTAGTTGAAACCGGGCGAAAAAATACTTTTTTTAAATGCGAAAAATATCGAAAAAATGTTGCACAAAAAATTTAAAAAACTTAGAGGTCGACCTCAGTAAGAGATTTGTTAATAATGAGAAAATTTTAGTTTTCTTGCTATTCTCAAGATTTATGCATTCCGAGATCGAAAGTTTGCGACGAGACAAATGATTGTATCGATGGATCGGATGAAAAACAGAATTGTAATCAAATACCAACTCCACAGGTAAAAAAAATTCAGACTATTTTAAAAAATTTAGGTTTATTTTTTTTTATTCGAAAAATATTCTACCAAAATGTGGTTTGCGTCTTTTAGGAAAATATGGAGAAACCTACGCTTTTCCGTGCATGTTCCTCTATAAGGACATGAGTGCGAGACCTAAGGGAAAAAGGGCATTTTAAATATACACCTTTTTCCAAAAGTTTTTAGCGAAGAGCAAAACAAAAAAGGTCTTCATTATTTTTCGACCAAAAATTTATGAAACATGTTTTTTTGAAAAATAGTTTTTGGGGAAAAAAATATTATTTTTTAGCCTAAATAATATCTTTGTATTCGAAAATGGCTTGAAAAGTTTAGAACTTTTTAACAATTTTCGAAACTATGGCTAAATCTCAGCTTTCCTTATAGACGAAAACCACAGTACTATTAAATAAAAAAACATGAATTATTTCTCTACTGTAACCGAAGTCAAATCTGAAAATTTTAAGGCCACTTTCCGGTGAAGGTATATTTGGCATGGATTTTTTTAATTATAAAATTGCATAAAAACACAAAAAATACCCACGCCTTTGTTTATTTGGCTGATATTAATTGGTAATTTAATCCCTTCTTTTATCCCACGTATGTAATATGACCCCGTGTGCGGTAATTTGAACTCACTGGGTCGCGTCATAATCAACATATTCTAGTCAGTTATATGAGCCGTTGGCGTAGTGGTTAGCGCGACTCGATCATTCCGTTTACCTGGGTTCGACTCCCAGACTTCTCAAAACATTTTTCTGTGGTAACCCAACAGTGTCATATTTGAATGAGAATTTATTGACTTATAATAAAGACTAGATCGCAAATGAAAAACTTTTATATTGTTTGAAATACAAAAAAGCCCACTTAGAAAAATCTAAGGGCTAAAAAATTAAACTTTTTTCGAAATTTCAAGGTTAAAATTATTCGACATAAAAACTCGAGATTTTGTAATTTTAAATTAATTTCAGACAACGCGGGTTATTTGGTATGCTGTATTTATCTCCATTATTGCTGTAACACTGATAGTGGTTTGTGTTGCGTTTATAAATCGAAGAAGACCATCAAGTGATTCGCCCCATATTACGATAAATGTTAATATGGACGTAAATGTAAGTTTTCAAAAAATAAATTTTTTGTGAGCATATTTGTTGTTTTATTTAAAAAAAAATAAAGTTACAAAAAATCACGACTATGTTAAAAATAGCTCGGTTATAAAACGCCGGCAAGAACAAAATGTTGCTTATGGCTAGGGAGCGCACCGGGCCAATTTCTAAGTTTTAAACAGTCGAAATTAACGAAAAACGGGAAGAAAAATTTTAAGCAAAATTCAAACGCAAGAATTATGAAAAATAAAAAAATGAATTTTTTGCCGGTGATAATACAGGTTATTGGTTTAAATTACCGGTTTCACCTTTCGGTAAGCTTCGGTAAAGTTAGCCAATAGTTTTTTCGTGTTCTCCTGGAAATTTGACATCTTATAGGGACCGAAACTGATCTGGGAACTCCTGGGAAAAAAATTAGAAAAGTTTTAGAGGCCGACATTCCTACGAAATGACCAAAAAATTTTTCACAAATTTTCAAAAAAATTTTATTTTCAAAAGTTGGCAATTTTTTTTGTGACAACGTCTCTACTTCTGAAAAATCAGGTAAATGGAGTTTTATATGCTAAAAATCGGAGGTAGTGCTCTAAATGGGCGTTTTAAAAAGTCCATTTCTGACCACTAGATGGCCAAAAAAAAAATTTTGTGCCCGGGATCGTTTTTTTCTTGGTCAACAACCCCCGTGAGGTCAAAGAATTTGTATAAACTACTGTAGTTCTCTCGTTAGTTTTACCGGTGCGCTCCCTACCCATAGGCTATGGGAGTTAAACGACCTCAGAGAATAAAAAAAAAAATATTATAAGAAAAAATGGCCTGCGTTTTATAGCTTCTCCGTTAAAATTCAATATTTCAACTTTTAGTGTTTATTAACAATAAGTGCAAGCTAAATCTATCGCCGCATTCTGAAGAAAATTTCAAACAATTCAATTGTATCATATTTTTACCAATAATAAATCGCAAAGAATATTAAGAAACGTCACCTAATATATCTTATTGTATCAGTAATAAAAAGATATATTAGGTGTATTTGACTCTTCAGATCAAAGATTGGTATCACTAGGCCTTAACTTTCGTGTTGGCGTTTGACCCACTTTTAACCAATGAGAGCACCGGATTTCACTCCTTTACCAATTAGAGCAATTTTAACAAGTTTTGAGGTTTTCTTTGTAAAACAGCCTTGCAGATTTTTTCTAGCACGAATTGTAAATCAACCAAAAAAATAAAATCTTGTCAAAGTATGGGCTCGAAATAAACCTTTCAATCTAGCCTGGACGAGGAGGATCTTATACTGCGCACACTACTAGTTCTGCTTCGTCTACTAGACATCGATCCACTGAATTTCACGTTCATCAACCCTTGAACCCGCCGCCAAGTCCTGCTACCACAATCCGATCCAATAACCAACCCAGGCCAAAAAGGCAACGCCCAAAACGAGCCCGGATCGAAGAAGGATCGGAATCGAGCGCTTTATTTGAACGTGGATCGGCCACGGGCGATTCAAATCCCGAAGGATATCCGCCACCGTACGATTCGCATTTTATAAATCGAAGAGATCGATCTCATTCGCCAGAAACTATTCTTTCTTATCCAACCCAACATCCAGCACCATGCCCCACCCCGGTTACCGATAAGGAAAATTTCTAGATAAAAAACGAGGGAAAATGTCCCACTGTTTATTTAATTATTTCTTAAAATAATATTTAAATCAAGAAATTCGTTGAAAACGAAATTTTTGAAAACTTTAGGTAATTGTTTTTAATGGGCACCCCCCCCTCTGAAAACCAAACGGTAAGAGACATCGGAAAAGTTTTTTTTATATCTGATAGCCAAGAAAATTTTAGCCGAACAAATTTTGTTTTCTATTTCTGACCGGTTGATCGGTAATCAGCCAAAAACCGGTATTTTTCTAATTTTAGAGGTATAAAAAGGGCTCTTTACTCCACCAGATGGTGTCGGGTGTCAAAAAAAATATTGCCAAAAGTTTCCTCGTGCAAAGTAACCCCAATGCTCATAGAAAAAATTGTTTCCCGATATCTCTAACCGTTTGATTTTCAAAGGGTGTGTCCATTAAAAAAAAGTTACCTTAATTTTCGGCTAATGCACCTTTAGGTTCAAGGAGTGAAAATTAGCTAAAATTTATTATCAAGTTGATTTTGAATTGGCGACATTCGGGAAATATAATTACACTGACTGTACCCTTATCCGTACGATTTTTGATGATAAGGGTACAGTCAGTGTAAATAGTTGTTTTATTTCGAAAGTGCAGAAAAACATTTCTACCAATTTTTTGTTAGGTAGCTGTTTTTTGAAACGACACAAAGAAATATTTGGACGAAGTCGAAGCTCAGACATGGAATCATCAAACGGTTTTTTGCATCGTGTACCTGACCAAAATTCAGAAACGCGATTGTTTTTAGTTTTTCCCAGACAACCGGTTCACCGGTAAATGCCGTTCTCAACCGGTAAAATCGGTTTTCAGAGAATTTTGAAACTTTTAGATTTTTTTCTAGACTGATTTTAAAAAAATAAATGTGACTAGAAGATTTCTTGGGTTCACTTTGGTCAGAATAAATATCAATATAACTAAAAATTGGCCAATAAAGTTCCCAAAAATAACGTTGAAAACCCCTTCAACCGGTTTAGAACGACATTTACCGGTTGCCTGGAAAAACTAAAAAAATGCGTTTCTGAATTTTGGTCAGGTACACGATGCAAAAAACCATTTGATGATTCCATGTCTGAGCTTCGACTTCGTCAAAATATGTCTCTGTGTCCTTTAAAAAACAGCTACCTTATACAATTTTATATCCACAATCGTCCTTTTGGAAAACTTAAATTTCACGATTTTTCAAAGTCAAAATTTGAAAAAAACCTTCAGTTGAAAATATATATTGTAAAAATTGTGACGAAAAATTTGCGACAGTTGCTTCCCATGAATGTTACCACTTAAAAATCAACTTTAAAGAATTTCATAAAGAAGAAAATTTAATAATTTGGTATATTCCTTGAATTAAAGTTTTTGCACTTATTAACCTTTTCTTCGCGCAGAGATTTGCACAATCCTCTAAAATTGCACCTTATGTGTTCAAACTACTGTAATCTGTGATAATTAGATCGCTGTATCCCTGTATAATTGCATAATCTCTTCACAACATTAGATTTTCAGTCCAAAATTGCGGTCAAAATCTACTGTACTTCTTTCAATCGTGCCTTCTACCGTTCCAAAGCCTTTTATTGACGAATGATGTTTTCTACCTCAAAAAATCAACCATAAAATTTGACAAAAAAAATAATTTTTATATTTTTAGAAGTTGTCTTATTCCCTCAACATGCTCGCCAGACTTGCCACCGTTGCCCGACCAATGGCCCGAGTTGCCTGCCGGTATGTTTATTTTAATAATTTTATTTTTTGAACAGCAAAAATATACCCCTAATTGGTTTCCGAAAAACTGGGCGATTTGTGGTAACTCATTTTTTAACCATACATTTCAGACCACTTTCTACCTCGGTTGTTAACCGTGATATTGATACCGCCGCCAAATTTATTGGAGCCGGTGCCGCTACCGTCGGAGTTGCTGGATCAGGAGCTGGTAAGTTCTCAAACTGTAAACAAAATATTTGAAACAGAAAAAACTTGTAAATTGATAAAAAGAATACTGGATGAATTTTCCTCGTTTTTTCACGAAAAATTAGAAAATATTCTAGATAAAAATCTAGGGTTTGGTATAATACTTTATTGATTTTAGTCTTATAAAACAAAATAATCGATAAAAACTGAAAACTATTTTTGACGTGCTGATATCTGACCTATTTGAAATATTGCCTAATTTCTCCTTTTTTGCATTTTTCTGTTAAAGACTTAAAAGGTATTCCGCTGTGGAGTGTAGAGTTTTCAACTTCCTAACAAAAAACCACGGTTGTTCACATGAAAGAAGCGAGAAAATTGCAAACTTTTTATTTAAGATTTTTTAGCTCTTAAGAATACTTTTTTAATCTCGTAAATAATTATATTAAATAAATATTTAAGTGAATGAACTGTTTTCGGATCCCTTATCATCGGATACGCCCGAAACCCATCCCTCAAAGCCCAACTTTTCTCCTACGCCATTTTGGGATTTGCCCTTTCCGAAGCTATGGGACTTTTCTGTTTGATGGTTGCTTTCTTGATCCTTTTCGCTCTCTAAATTTATTGCAAGAGTGTTAAAAACTTCTTATGTTACCAAATAACCATTTAACTTAACAACAAAAAAAACTCCCACATGTAGGCAAAATGTTCAAGAAATAATTCATTTCTGTTCAAAAATTATTTATTTACTGTTTAGGACCTAAAGGACCTTTACACGACCCTTAGAATACAATCTGATGAAAATAAAACACATAATTTATTATACTTTCTTATAGATGAGTTTTGATTTGTGATATTTGAAAGATGGATTTTCATAGAAAAAAGAAAAATAATGCGGAAGAGTTGGATACTTTACAAAAAATTTTCGAAGATGATTTCGGAAATCCGCAGGAGTGTTATTCAATTAAACAGTTGTACAGTAGAGTGTATTTAAACGGACAGGTTGGTAGAATGGGTTTGGGTCAAAAAGTCCTGCTAGCGTGCATTAAAAGGGACAGTTTTGGGATGCAAAGTGTTCGTTATGTTTTAACAAATAATTTGGATAGTCAAACTGCCCTATTAAACGCACGCTAACANGACTTTTTGACCAAAACCCATTCTACCAACCTGTCCGTTTAAATACACTCTACTGTACCTCAAAAACTATCAAACTAACGGGATAAGACGCTACATGTTTATCTTTTCTGAATTTGAGATTTTGAAACTGAACAAGCAAGAACAAGAGTTCTAGAGCATAAAATTCCAATGTTTTTGATGGATCAGATTATTGACATCAAATTCTTCGAAATGATGAAACAAAATATTTTGTTGCGCCACCCAATTATTTTGAAAATGCAATGACTACAGATTTATTTACATATTACAAAATGTCTAAAGCAATTTATATCTTTTTGATTTGGCCATGCAAAAAAAATATTTTCTTCTTTTGAAGAATTCGATCTAAATAATCTGATCCAGCAAAAGTTGGAATCTTATGCTCCAGAACTCTTGTTCTTGCCTGTTCATGTTCAAAATCTCAAATTTATACATTTCACTATCGACCCCCTATTTTTGTGTGAATACAGAGCATAAATCTATAGATCTCTTTTAAATTTTGACAATGAGAAATTCCCAAAAGATGATTCTGAAAAAACTTTGGAAAAGTAAAAACAAATCAGGAAATTTTTTTATGCAACTTAAAAAAACGATGCGAAAGATATCTTCGCCTATTATTAATAGGCTATTAACCTTTTACCAGCCAAAGTGCCTATCAGTGGTAAATAGGATGTCCACACTGTTTACCAGGCTTGTAAAGGGAATCCCTTTAAGGGATGCATCCTCGACCGGATTTTCTATCCCCATCCCCATTTTTCCCCTATATTTTCCGTACACCCATGCAAAAAAGGATGGAAAACCCATCCCTTTTACAAGCCTGCTGTTTACATTTGTGACTTTTGAAACTTATCGATTGATTCTTAGATAGCTAAAAATGCCCACAAATATTTGGTGAAAACTCGAAAAAAGTAGTCGGAATCGGACCATTTTTCCAACTTTTTTTAAAAAACTTATAATAAATCTCAAATGTTTTTGTAAAAAAAGGGAACAATGGTTCGTATATCGATAACGATGCCCGAATGCCTTAAAATTTGTTTTTGGTTTTAAAATACAGTAAAGTGTCTTTAGTATGATTCGTTCTAAGGATTTGAAAAGTACTTTACTGTTCCCTAAAAAGACGCCATGGTACGATACGTATATTACTATTTTTTAATAGAAACATTATAATATTAAATGTCTCAAAAAACAACAAAATATGTATCATACCATGCCTTTTTTAAAGCACAGTAAAGTACTTGACTATGATAGGGAATCGTAATAGATATGTCATTTCAAAGAGCTGCAATGTGAACAGTTTGATTTATCAAGGGTTAACCCTTATTACTATAGAAAGTCACTTTTGTTGAACAAAAGTCTATTAAACTGCGTAGGTTTATTTCAGAACATTCTGGTCTCAGACAATTAATAAAATAAAAAATACTATCGGTTCTGTCTAAGGTCGCTATTTTTTAGGTGCGCCACCCCTGTCCTGGAAAAACAATCTTTAATGATAAAATACATGTGATCAAAATTAATTTACATCCAAAGATCTCTTCAATTTGATTATAAAAAGATTCGAACTTTGCACTCTATATAATTTATTATTATCCTGCAGAGAGAGCTTAGGATAAATTGCAAGGCTATCTTTTTATAATTAAATTAAAGAGCGTTACCCGTAGATTAATTTTGGTCACTTGTATTTCATCCTAAGAGATTGTTTCGGATAGATTTACACCTTTCTTCTTAATTTAAACAATATTTTCGCTAGACTTTATTATTCACACTTTAGACACATTTGAGAATTACAAGTTAGAAAATGTGAAAAAAATTACGAAAGCTCTAATACACCGAAAACTCATTTGAGGCAAAAGTTTTTTTTATTGTTGCAAAATACAAGAATAGTTGAGGATATTCCTAAGATTTTGCCAGGTCGGGTCGACAATTTTGAAAGAAATAACTATTTTTTTTAAAAGTGCCCAGATAATATGAATGAATTATTCAACGTTTATTAGGTGCGATCATCGGGATAACTTTGTCAGATGAAACTTTTGCAATATTTGTTGTGACACCCGACACCATCTGGTGGAGTAAAGACCACTTTTTTACGTCTAAAATAGGCAAATTACTGGTTTTTGCATATTATCGGTAAACCGGTGGAGCTCGGAAACGGAGAAAAATTCAGCGCCTAAAATTTTGTCAGCTATCCAATGCAAAAAAACGTTTCTCCATACCTACTACGGTTTTTACTACAGTAAAGTGTCTTTAGTAAGACGCGTCATAAGGATTTTAAAAGTACTGTCTTACGAAAAGTACTTTACTGTACTTTAAAAAATGTCTTGGTATGAATCATACGTATGCCATACCGTATGATACACTCTACTGTAGACAGAAGTGGCGCACCTACAAAAAAGCCGAAACGATTCTAACTTGGCGATAAATATTTAAATTTATTTTTCTGGAAATGTTTGTAAAATATTTTTTATAGACGCACAATTTTTTTAAAATGTCCAGCCGGTAATCTTGTTAATTGTTCTAAAGTTCTTTATAGGAATAAAGCAGAGAGATTATTCAACGCTGAAACGTCATTGAGTGCAAAAGTTTTTTCTTATTGTTCGCAAAATAACACCGAATATGATTGAGGATATTCCTCAAGATTTGCGCAGGGTCGGTCGACAATTTTGGAAAGAAATCGACTAATTTTTTTTCAAGATGGCCCAGATAATAGGAAATGAATTATCAACGTTTTTTAGGTGTGCTCACGGGGGATAACTTTGTCAGGATGAAGACTTTTGCAATATTTGTTGTGAAGCCCTGACAACATCTGGTGGAGTTAACAGACCCGACTTTTTTACGGTCTAAAATGGCGAATTACCTGGTCTTTTGCATCTTGATCGGGTAGAAACCGGTGGGCTCGGGAAGACGGCGATGAAAATTCACGCCGCCTCAAATTTCTTGTCAGCTATCCAAGTGCAAAGCCAACGTTTTCCTATAGCGCTATACGTTTTTAACTTAGCATGAAAGTTGGTCTTTGTAAGACGGCATAGGATCTTAAAAGTATCGTCTTACGAAAAGTATTTACTGTATCCTTTAAAAAATGTCTTTGGTAGAATCGATTTCGTGATGCGATACCGCGATATGAACATTATGTTAATACGGATCTGGGTTCATGGCGTTTTTTAGGGAACGTTGGTACTTTTTCGTGGACAGTAGCTTTTAAAAGGACTCGTCCTACTAACAGACACTTTCTACTGTAGACAGAAGTGGCGACCTACAAAAAAGCCGAAACGATTCTAACTTGGCGATAATAATTATAAATTTATTTTTCTGGAAATGTTTGTAAAATATTTTTTTATAGACGCACATTTTTTTTTTTTAAATGTCCAGCCTGGTAATCTTGTTTAATTGTTCTAGAAGTTGTTTATAGGAATTCAAAGTAATCTTAAAATCGTTTTT
>SCLH01000195.1:107378-122117 GCA_004367855.1 Oikopleura vanhoeffeni
TCGAAACTGTATCTTTCAAACTGGTGGAGGAGATAGCTTTTGCCTGAGCCTCCCAAACTGACCATTTCAAACTTTTAATTTTGTTTTTTCGCGTTTCTGTCCGCTGAAAGCAAAATGTTAAAACAAAAGCGGTTTTGCATTATTTGTAAGGCTTCTCCGAAGCCTGACACAAAAAAATAATAGAAAATGATGAAAATTAAAAAAGTAGGTACGAACTGCGTGTATTTTTAAGAAGCTTTTTAAAAGCGTAGGTGTCGGCGTAGGTGGGATTGTATCAGATTACTGTTAGTTCAAAATTACCGCGAAGGTTGGTTCTGTTAGTTATAAATGTTTGGGATATCACCTTTGCTAGTTTGGCGGAAAATGACCTTGGAAGAGGCTCAAATCAGCGACACCCACTCCCTTAAGAACCCTTAGAATACATAATTAACACATGGATGCTAATACCGTCATCAGAAAGTCGACTACGAGGATCATTATGGTGGGTCTTCCATACGAATTCGATGACCTTGAGATTTACCTTCAACTTTGACCGGTAATTGTGGTCGACCGGGTGGTCATTGTGCTCTAAATCGAAAAACTTGAAATTGTATCAGCTTTTTCTCCTGATTGCACAAAAAAAACTGCGCTAGCTCCTAATTTGCAACTTTTACAGCTGGCTAAAGTAAGTCGTGAAAATTTGACCTTAAAATCATTTTTTCTTGAAAAAATTTCAAAAATGAAAAACATCCTACGTCTTTAAATGGGGTCAAGGGTAAAATGTAAAAAAGTGAAAATGTAAAGAGCTGAAATTGACATCATAATTATTAACAAATTTTAGTATTTTGAAAAAATATGGTACCATGGTTCCCATTGCATAATAAAATTAGCTGACACTGTCTGAATAAATTCTCTATCAGAATGGATATTACCATCTGATAGAAATTTTATTCAGTACGTGTCAGCATAATTTTATATGCATTTGGAACTGGTATTGCATATCTTTATTTTTGATTCTTAAATTTTTTTTTACATTTTCACTTTTTTTAAAATTTGTACCTTGACCCCTTAAAATGATCAGAAAAATTCTCTACAAGATAGCTTAAAAACATTCATACCCATTTTTGACTTTTGAAATTCCTTATTTCAAATCGCCTATTCATAACATAAATCTCGACAACCCTTCCTTGCTTGAACGACAAATTCATACACTGTGTTTTTTTAGTCTGGTCCAAAATTTTAAGAAAATCTTTCGAAGTGAACTGTGCCCGCTTAATAAAATGTGTTTCCAAGAGAGTATCCAGTTATTATATGTTGGGTACATGCAAGTTAAAATAAAAATCAGAAAGATCATCTTCCCAGTATATTATCGGATTTGGCTCTAGCTCAAGAGAGAAAGAATCTTTTTGTAAAGGAAATCTTCTGGACGTAAATGTTTTCGTTTTTCGTGGTGAATTCAATTTAGGAATTGCATGTTCTAGAAGTTTCAAAGACTTTTGCATGGATTGGAAAGTGTAAGATATTTTCATCAAATAAGAAAAATTCTATTTTTCAGTTCCTGTCCTTTATTGCAGGTAGTTTTATTTCTTTACATTTTTTGTCTGAATGTCTCGAGCTTTCTTCTAATTTTGAAGTTGTATTATCCTGGATACTCTCCAAATTCATAAAATTTCTGAAATATTAGCTACAAAACTAAGCTGGGATACATCGCTCAGTGAGCGTTTCATTCAACCTACAAACAGCATCTACCACGCAAAACTAACCTACACAGAACGATGAATCTTTGATGAGTATTGTTACAATACTATTGTATTAAAATGAATTAATTTAAGTTTTTAACTATAATTAACTAGGAAAACTATTTAATCGGCCGATTTTCCTCAAAACGATTTCAACATAATTTTTTAAGAAAGAAACAAATTATAAAATTTACCCGAAAGCTATGAATTTTGGAAAGATCAAAATTATCTGAGCAGATTTCTAACAAAGGTGTTCTGAATTCGTTGCTTTTTTTGGTTCTGTTCAATAAAAATTCAGATATCTATAAATAAAGTACGAGATTTTTTAAGGGGGTGGCATGAACTCGGCAGACTGGAGTCAATAAAACTTACGAAAATAATTAGTTACTTTATTTTTTTGTGCTTATTATCGTTAGCCAGAATAAATGTTTTCCAGCTCATAAAAATCATTTTCATCTATTTTAGAAAAGCTCCAAGTTCGAATCATTTTTTGTCGCCTTTTTTTAGAAATAATATGAAAATTTACCGCAAATCAAGTCCAAAATTTTGTATTGGTGGTTTTTGGACTTCTCCATGAAAAAATCAGTCTGAATCACTGAATAAAGGGTCGTGCGATTATCATTTCTAAACTACCAATGAAATTTACAACACTTGTTTGTACCATCGGTAAGTGCCATTTTAAACAATTTTATTCTGGCAAAAGGTTTCCAATAAAATTTCGGGTGTAATAGGCATCATTTCTTGTGGTAGTCAGGAGATTTTTTGATACCAAAACGCAATTGAATACTTGTGCCACCCCCTAAAGTGAGGCCCTGGTAATAGTACACCACATACTTAAACGTCCTGACACCTATGATATCCAAAAATATTTTTTATCAAAATCTAAAAGTGTCAGGACGTTTGGTAAAATTGTATCAAATTGAAATTTTTGTCAGGACGTTTGAGAAACTGTCAGGACGTTTGAGTATGTGGTGTACATTATGTTACTAAGCCTGTAGGTTAATTTTTTGCTTACGTCAGTGAAGAAAAAGGAATTTCTTGAGATAAACCAAGATTTCTAATTTCATTGATTGTCTGAGATGTTGTATCGAAAATGAATGTCAGAAATTAAACTGGAAGTTAAACTTTAGGCTGTCAGACTGGTCAGTGGTTTATAAGTTTGTCAACTACTGTTTGTTTTGATACATAACTCAAGTGACCTCTAAAATAGTTAAGATTTCATTAAAAACCAAATTTTTTTGTTCCTTTTGTTAGAATGCAGTTTTTCAGTATTTTATGAGAAAATGAACAATAAAAGTGCGATACCTTGTTTCTTACAAGGCGTTGAAGTCTGACCCTGATCACTTTTAAAGAAGTCACAACTCCTTTAGAGGTCATTTTTTAGCATCACATCATAAATTATGATGATTTAAATTTTAAATCTCTTGGCATTATGATTCAACGTCCTTCTTAAACGTCCTGACACATATGATTCGAAAATTTTTGTCAGGACGTTTGGGAAACTGTCAGGGCGTTTGAGAAACCGTCAGGACGTTTTTACATTAATAACGTTTGAGAAACTGTATTATTTTGATATTTTTCTCAGGACGTTTGAGAAATTATCAGGACGTTTGAGAAACTGTCAGGACATTTGTTGTCAGAACGTTTGAGAAGGTGGTGTATTGCCAAAAGACTTAAGGGGGTAGTGTCCGCAAAAAAATGTGGGCTGAAAACCTGATATAATACTAAACCAGCCCCAAAAAAAANATCTAAAATGTGGTATTTTGGCCGCTTCGGTACCATTTTCTCCTTGATTGAATATCCAATCAACTTCATTTTTGTGTCAAATTAACCGTCTTCTCAATGAGCAAAAACTTTTCGACGGTTTTTTATATGACTATACAAAAATACAGTAGGTAACCTTAAATAAATGGTACCGAACCGGCCAAAATACCACCTTTTTGAGGTTACCTACTGTATTTTTATATAGTCATATGAAAAACCGTAAAACGTTTTTGCTCATTGAGAAGACGGTTAATTTGACACAAAATGAAGTTAATTGGATATTCAATTATGGAGAAAATGGTTCCGAAGCGGCCAAAATACCACATTTGAGATGTTATCTACTGTATTTTTATTCTGTCAGAAAAAAACCATCGAACTATATTTGCGCGTTGCTAATCCTCGTAATTTGACACATAAATGAAGTTGATCGGATATTTAATTAAGGAGAAAATGGTACCGAAGCGGAGATCCGTTTACGACTTTGCCGCCCTCTAGTGAGAAAACAGAGCATAAAAAAGCTACGAGACTATCACCAATCGTTTTTTTGGGGCTGGTTTAGTATTATATCAGTTTTTCAGTCTACATTTTTTTGCGGACACTACCCCCTTAAAACGTAAATTTCAAAATCTTAAAAAAATCAGGAAGTAATGAGTAAACAAAAACAAGGCACCGTACTGACACCCTGAATTATTCTGCATTCATGTATGAGATAGATTTAGATACATTATTGGCAATTATGTATCTGAATTTATCTCATAGATGCAATAATTTATGGCACATTATTCGAATCAACTTTCCTTTCGTCTGATGTCAGTCGATAAATATCGATTAGATTTTTCTTAAAATTAAAAATAATTTTACATTAATAATCATTTGATTAACTTTATTAATAGTAACTTTTTCTGATATAACGTCACCGAATTTTTTTTCCCGCAGCGCCCTTTTCAAGGCGCGCCTGTGATTGACTGGTGTACGTTGAAGGATTGGTGTTGAGGGCGCAAAAGGGACGAGCTGCGGAAAAACAATGTAGGTGGGTGTATTTATTAAACAAAGTGATTTTTTGAGGTAAACGGCCAAAATAAGCAAACAATCGGTATACATTTAAATCGATAAACATTTCAAATTAAGTCCGAATAAACGATTCTGATCGATTTACATTCAAATCAATAAGAATCGGGCTAAGACTTCAGAATTGCGAAAAAATTAAAAATTTAGCAGTTCTTTTTAAATTTTACCGATGTTACAGTTTTTTGTTTTTCTCAAAAATTGGTCAATGCGAAAATTTTCGAAAGATAATTGTGGCAAACATTTTCATACAATCCCGTAAAACTTCTAACGACCGTCCAAAATGACCAGTGGGTTCGTTTCAGTCGAACAAATAAAGGAAGTATCAATGATACTGTATCATATTTACATTATAAAATTTTTGTTGGGATTCAGTCATAAATAATTCTGAACTCATTTTAAAAACATACAAAAACGTTGACTAAGAGTATCCCCGGTCCCTAAACATTGACATTATTCTCGAATAAAATATTGCGAAAACGCTCAAGATATTATATCAGATTAGCCAGTTTGATAGAATCTAGCCTTCAACTTGGCAGAAAAAAATTTGCCAAAACTTTTTGTATGACCACACTCTTCACACGTCATAGGTCAAGAGCCTCCACGGCATCATCCTCAGGTTACCCTTGAACCAAATTAAATATAACCGTATTAGAACAATGGACGTGAGCTTTTGTCGATAAGTTGCTTATTATTATTCTAGAATTACGGTAAAAAAAACCGTCGCAAAATGACCCGGTTTTTTTGCGACTTTTTCATCGGAAAATCTATCTCCTCCTAAGGTTAAAATTTAAATTTACTCAAATTTTTTGCAAGCTAGGCGTCTAAAACAAACAGAACTTTGTAGGTGCGAGGTTTTTGTCAAATTTCGGCCCCAAACAAAAAATATAATTTTTCAAAGGTCCACGTGAAAAATTTCCGAAAAAATGTGCGGTCGATTTTTTTTTAAGTAGGCTCAAAAGAACGGCTGGGGAAACACCTGAAGAGAAAGTCGGCTACCTCAACCCAGTATTTTGAAGTTTTAGTGGTTCAAATTGACACAAACGTTATTTTGAACATAATTTTTGAGAAAAAAATACTTAGAAAAATCGAAAAAAAAACGCAAATTCTCGAAAAAATTTTTGTTGTCTTTTGTTGTTTATGCGTTCAAAACCATTAACATTGATTTGGTGCATTTTATGGCATAATAACTGCAGAAAATATGTAGGAACCGGGGAGTACCCTAAAACTCGCGGTCAAGTTGTAGCCAGTATACTACCTTGAACGACAAACTGTGGTGATGATCCAGGTGCTGACAGCAATAAAATAAAAATGTATAGTTCAAGCTTTCGGTGATGGTTCTGCTTGAACACATTGTAGTAAAACAATTATCCTTTTTCCCATACCTAAGTCAATCTATAAAAATGCTTACCTTTCTTCATATAGCGCTGTTCGATCCCAGCTAATGTTGTCATTGATGATGATCTTGGAAAGAATGCCTGTGTTGATTTTAGAGACCGCTATAGCTCGTGTGTAATCACTCTAAGCACGATCAATTTATAATTCAAACAATAGTTGTCGAGGTTTTTTTCAAAGTTATATATTCTAAAAGTCTTTCAAGATTATATTCTATATCGTAAATAGAAGTGGAGTTAGCCAGATGTTCAACAGTAGTTTATCAATAAAGTGTGCCACTACTTGTAAGTGACTCTTTCGCGCCAAGATAAGTAGGGTGTCCGCCGGATGCAGTAAAAAAAAAAACTGGAAGAAATTGTCTACTTCGATTTTCAGGAAATCTTGAAGCATATAGATTAAACCTTACCCGAAAGATCCAAAAAAACATATGTCGAAAATATTCTCACTTGACCCTGTATGATGACCTATAATTTCTTTTGTATAAATTCTAATTCGGCAGATCATGATAATGTTTTCCAGATTTTAACTCGTTTGGAGCCTTGAAATATTTCTTGCCGATGCGTTTTGTAGAACATCGTCTAATCTGTAGGTTTCTTTTTGTTATAACTTGACCCCAAAATGCTGAGAAACAAAATTTATTTTCACTTTTCTTTCCATTTCTGACCCCGAGCCGGTCCGACAGAAAATTTTAAATAAGATTTTTTAGATAATTTGGGACAATTTGGCAGTCTGGCCTAAAAATTTCAGAGTGAGGAATTCATATTGGACAGAAAAGTTCAACGACCTTCCAAATCGTTAGGGGTTAACATTCTGAGATATTGCAAAAATATGCATCGAGTAGAATATGAAACTCGAAATTGTGACATAAATTTTCGGAAACTTTCTTTTGAGTAACATGACCCAAAAAAATGGTCGGAATATATTAACGTAATAAATAAATATACTTAACTAATAGATTATAATAATTAATACATAATTAATAATAAATAATAAATAATTTAATAATTAATAATAATAATAAAATTAATAAAATTAATAATAATTATAATAACTAAAATAATTAATAATAATAGTTAATATAATTAATAATAATAATAATAAGTTAATAAAATATAATAGATAATATAATAATAATAATTAATAAAAATCTAATAATAATTATAATCATTAATAATAATTAATATAATTAATATAATTTAATAAAATAATAATAATTTAATTAATAATTAATAATAATTAATAAATTAATAATAATTAATAATAATTAATAATAATTAATATAATTAATATAATTAATAATAATAATTTTTCAATTAATTTTAATTAATAAAATTATTTTTGGGTCAAGAAATATTTTCGCCATTTGGCTTTTTTAGTCGAGTTTATTTTTTTTTATCTATAAGTTGTTTCTTGAGGGGTATATAGATTAAGATTTCAGCAGGTTATTACGGTCAAGTATTCCGGCACATTTTTGTGAATCCCATTTTTGAGTTCTTTTTGGCTTCTATTTTTACCTCACACATACCGAAAGTTTCCCGAAAATTATAATGTCAGCACTTTTTTGTAGTTATCTATACCCGACTTGCATTATTTTAATGCAAATATTATGCCACGCATCGTTTCAACCCCTTAAGTCTAGCTGTAGTCTGTTTAAATTTCTTGATCCCTTACATTCCTCACTTCTGAGATTCTTGAGCCAGATACGCCTAGATTGTTCCAAATTCTGAACAATCTTATTAACAATTTTCGAAGGACCGCCTCGGGGTCAAAATGGAAGAAAAAGTGGAAAAAAAAATTGTTTTTTTGCTATTCCCCGTTTTTGAGGAATCACAGTTTTGAACAAAATTAAAAAAAAATATTTTTCAATTTCCGAAAAAAAAACATTTTTAAACCACTGGAATAATTTTGAAAGCCTGTAGGAGTTAAAACCTCGGAAAATTCCCGGCCGACACCCTACAGATAAGGCATTGAAAAAATATCGTTCGACTGTAATTGTGACGGCCTATTTGATTGTCAGCTGCGGAAATTCAATTTTATGCATTATTTGTTCAAATGTTAAAAAGCGTAAAGATGGGATTATTGTGACAGATGACGCACAATAAAAAAAATTTGTGGCTGGATTTTCCGCACGATAGCAACTTTAAAAATAATTTTAAGCGTGAAAATTGAGTTGAATTTTCTTGGAGTTTAATGATTTTTGATATTTACTGTTGACCAAGGTTTAAATGGATTCCAGATTCCATTTTCAGACAATTTCAATTCATAAAACTTATTCCGAAAAGATTTCGCGTTAATTTCGGGCCTAGCCAATTTTGAAAGTTTTGATTTTAAATTATTTCAAATTTTTGAAATTTTACAATCTGCTTTTTTTCTATTTGCGAAACAAATCTCGTGGAACTTTTTAATGTCGAAAAAGAAGCAGATCGACTTTTTTCCGGCTTTCAGACAGCCAGTGGTTTTAAATTTTAGAAATAAAAAATTGGAGAAACCAGCACTCAAACCCATTGGAAATCGGTGTTTGATGGCTCTGATTAATACGTAAACGGATTATTCCTGGCTGAATCAAGTTGAAATAGCATCAACTTTTGTCTTTGATTCAGAAAAGTGGGAACATTTTATTGACAAAACGTTAAACCCAACGCGATCGTATGAGGGGTCAAAGTCGTGAGGTTCAAAAACCAAATTTGAAAAATTGAAAAAAACAAATTCTCAAAAATCGAAAATTAAATTTTTTCTTGTAAATATTTGAAGGTGAAGTATCAATCACTAAGACATCATTAGTGGAATTCAAACACGCGCATAAATAGGTAAGCATTTAATACTTAGGTGGAAAAAGGAATATGGGGCTACTACTTGAATACATTTGAAAATATCAGATCAACTGTGGGATTTAAATAAATCTCATATAAGCTGCATAATAATGGTTTGAGTTATGAGAAAATTACAGCGGATCTTCAAATTCATCTAAAATCATTTTATCTGTATTACAGCTCATGAACTATATTACGTCAGTGAAATTCAAAATTAATACAATTAATTCTAACGCCTTGTATTGAAGTTGTAATAAATTCTTTTCGGTGTTGAGACATAAAATATTATAATTTTTTCTATTAAAAAAATAGTTTTATTGACGTTCGGGGTATTTCCATATTTCAAAGTAGAATAAAAAAGATTTTACCCCGTACAGAATTAAGTAGAGTAGAAAAAGCAATGATAAAGTCTGCCTCAGTTTTCGCAAAATTAAAGCGCAGATTAATTTAATTACAAGTGACTTGCACTGTTTTTGCACTCTATTTATAAGCATGGACAGAGAAATTCAGAAATGTATGTTCTTTTGTTGACAAAAATATGAAGATGATATATTGCAATGGGGTTTCAATAACGTGCATTTGATTTGCAAAAAAATCATTCAAAAAATTGCGTGTATCTTGAAAAAATAGTTATTCTCACCTTTTGAAATTTGCGTATAAGATGAAAACTTTTTGTTTATATCTATCGAGGCACTGCATACCCATTGACAGGATGTGGTTCTTATTGTCTACGATTTTGAGTGTAATTCTAGCTTTTTCCTCCATCTCTTAGTTGAAAATATATTTTTGACAAGGCTTGTTATTATATTTATGACTATCAATTTTAATTGATCCAAACGGTTAAATAGTATTCCTATTGTTTTACAAAACTTACAATAATCAAGCTCATTCATCATCCATTTCTCTGGAAGTTCAAGATTGATTATTATACTTGTATTATAATACACCGAGACAAGAAAAAACCACCATTCAACACTTTTTAAGTCCTGGCGACATTCCTGTGATAAATAGTTAAAGTCAAGTATAGTTATAGTGGCGATAAACCCAAAGATAAGCCCCCCATCGAGCTATTTCTTTTTGGCTCAGGCTGTCTTTTCATTCGGGGCTCTCTCGCCACATCTGGGTGTCACCTTTTTGCTCGAGGCTGTTCTATTTTCATTTCGGGCTCTTCCGCCCATCTCGAGCGCCACCGGCTCGAGCTGACCACGCCTCTTTTTCTCACAAATACATTTAGTCTTTTCAGATACCTATATCCCCTATTCACACTTTTGTTAAATATCCCGGCCCTACTACTTAAAAACAACACTACGTCTCTAATCAGGCCGGGATATTAACAAAAGTGAACTAGGGATATAGCATAAGTTTCATTGATTGATTATGCATTCTATCTTTATAGTGACTTTTGTTACATTAAGAAGCGATCATCAGTTATTTTACTTTAACGTCAAAGTATTACCCATTTAGTCTATTAATAATACTTCGTGGTTTAACCTACGCATGACCCTAGACTTTCCAGAGCTAAACATATCCTATTAGGTAATGATTAAAGGTTTTGTGGATAAATAGTCTCACCACTTATGAATATAAAGCTCTCTCAGTTTGTTTGCAGATTAAATACGGGGTGTGCCAGCAAAATTTGCAGAATATTTTGTTTTTAAAGACTTGAAATTCTTTTGTGTCAGCAAATCCAGTTCTTCTTCTTCCTATCAAATTTGCACGTCAGATTTAAATGAGAACCACACTTACTCATGAAACAAAATGAGTTTATTTCGCCCGTTAAAAATTGCCTTCAAAGTTTATTTAATTTTTATATTAAATTTTCCAATAACATTAACCCATTTCTTCAAGCGATACAAAAATAATACCAGAAAATAACCGAGTCCTTCTACAGCCCGTGGTATTAAATTATTATTATGTATAGATTAAACGTTAAGAAAACGCCATTATTTGATGAGAAAAAAATGAGATTTTGTATTACTGTATTGAGATTTGTTTACATAATTATTCATAATGTTAGAGAGTGAAAAAACTATGTATAAATAGTTTTTAAGTTAGCTGAGAAAGCTTGGAGAGGGGATATAACAAATGGAGAGGAAGATAACAGGTAAAAAGTATAAAAGTATAGACTGGGAAAGTTTTCTAAAAATATATCATATATTTTAAAGTTTTTCCATATGATATAAACATTCTCTCCTGTTCCAAAAAACTAAGCCGGTATTAGTGATTGAAGTCGAAAGAACTTTCCATCTGTTCAATCCGAAATGTCTTGTGAATCCTTAAGTTTGAAAATTATCATTTCGTTCAACATTTTTTTCAATTGAGCTTCTTAGATGAACTCAAATTATCTCAAGGGTTTTATCCACAAAATTCAAAAATTTTTGAAAATTTATATTTATATATTTTACTTTATATCAACTTATTTTTAAGTAACTTAATTGATATATACAAATATAGTCAGTGTCAAAGTGATTTGTGCTCATTCAGGCTGAAATATTTAGAATTTCCAGACCATGGAGTTATTTTGTACGCTGCTGCATGCCTTTCTGACGAGTATTGAGACAAATGCTTAAAGAGTTAATCTTGAAGTATTCAGTTACCCTCGCCTCAAATTCTGTTCCTGTAACCCTTGAAACAAATAACAGCAAAACAAAGACATCTATGACAAATAATAATGAAGATGCAAAACGTAATTTTGTTATCTCGTTATGTATTCAATAATTTAATCACTAGCGTGGCAGTTTTTATGCATTAATAAGCATAGATACTGAAATTTGAAGACAACAAAAATCAGAGTCAAAGTCAAGAAATTATATTTCAACCCACAACTAGCAAAGTCTTAAAATCTAAATCTGTGACCTGTCCTAAAAACATTCGTACCCGAAAAACCTAAATTTCCCTACGTTAACTATTTTAAGACTATAATTTAATAATTTATTCATTTTTTGTAGGGTTTTTTAATTCACATTTGACTCTAGAATCAAACTCTGGAAATGGCTTTTATTAATGATAACGGATTCCAGAGCTGTGCGATTGGCACGTAATTTCAAAATATTATCGTCACGGGCACCTGTAACTCTTTCGAAACTCCATGGTAGCAAGCTCTTATGGCATCAAGTACAGTATTAGTCAGAGTCATGTTTGACTCAGCCTTTCCGGCAAAAGTCTTGACCTTATAACCGGTGGTTTTTACCTCAAGACCCCTTTCCACAGAATTGAATCCCTCTGTCATTAACGGATTTTTTGAGACAGGCAGAAATTTCTCAAGAGTCTTTGGCGTTGCCATATCTTTTGTGACATCTCTTGGCAAGGAATCTGCCAGTCAGAATTGCTCGCAAACTGCAGAATTTGCTATTAGTGTAAGAAGTAAAAGGGTGAGTCAAGATTAGTTCGGAGAAAACCTTGTATATCGAAATCGAGCAGCTCGCTCATATAGTCGCAAAATAAGCTGGCCCACAACAATGTTCCATTGCTTTGAGAATTGGTCATAAGAAGGGACTTCTGCTTAATGAAAGATTATTAGGTCAATTCCCCAGAGTAACTGTCAGATTAATTAAATTGATATTGGAGAAATAGTGATCTAAATTGTGGTTGATTTATCAACGTGCAGAATATCCAAAATAAAGTATATATTCTATATATTTTTCTTTATTATTTTCTCAAATACGCAGAATTTCCCTGCCACCGAATTTCACATAATCATTAGTCATTAAAACCATCAGAAAAAGTTGTATAGTGATATTTTCAGTACCTCATACTGTGTCAAACTTTTATCTATTTATTTTTTATATAAAAAATGTCTCAGTCCGATAGATTTTGACTTTTGAAACTGAAATTTATATGTGCACTCAAATCATAATGATAAGACATTTACCTTAATCCTCTAATGCGCAGGGAAAAGCCCTGAGCTCAAGCCATGCAAATCTTGAAGCGACGATTTGGAAGTTTGGCTGTTCTGCCATCCCAGATACAAATTCCTTAATTTCCAAGAAACATATTTTGCACAGGATATGACCCTGAAAAAGGTATTTAAGAGAGCCCAAGTAGAACATATGTCGTTAATGAATTTTTTATATTATTTATTTAAACAACAATCTACTTCATTCAGGACCATCCCTGAATTACAGTACATTAAGAGTCTCAACCAATAATCAACAGTGCAATGAATGTGAATTCATTAGGCGGCTTTTTGACTAAAAATATAAGCCAAATTATTTTATCCAAAATGAGTACTTTTAATTTATTTTAATATTTCTTAGTTTGACTTAATTATCTTCACTGTACCTTGGTCTAAATTCGAAATTCACTTGAGAAAACGTTGATCTGGAATTTTCAATTCTTACAAACTTCATAAACCTTCGGCGAACTCCTGATTTTCGTTCACCGTCACACCTTGCCCGATATAAATATTTT
Source organism: Oikopleura vanhoeffeni (assembly GCA_004367855.1). Classification (NCBI taxonomy): domain Eukaryota; kingdom Metazoa; phylum Chordata; class Appendicularia; order Copelata; family Oikopleuridae; genus Oikopleura; species Oikopleura vanhoeffeni. The sequence continues at coordinate 120,541 of SCLH01000195.1, forward strand.
GAATAGAGCTGGAAAGTGAAAGTCATATCTTTCAAACATTCCTGAGAATTAAAATCCTGCTACAAAACTTAAATATGTCATTATGGTAGCGCAATATTAAAGACTCAGCTGACCAGTTTTCGCTCGCTGTTCAGGGCAGACACTATCGAGGGAGCAGCAATTTCGCAATGCCAATTTTATTTAGTCATCAGTTAAACGGGCATGAAGGTATTCATTGTAATTTCCCGTGAAATAACCCCTAATTGACAGTCTCCTTTGTCACGATCAACTCCCTTTTTACGACTCTGCTTTTGAGTCTCTTTTTTGCTATGGGAGGAGAATGGAAATAGCTCGAATCTCGGACTCTTTTCTTGACCAGTCTTTTGGTAGTTCGAGAGTTGGCGTGAAATGTAGAGGTAAGCCAGTTTCATCTCCAGGTGATGAATCACCTCGTCATTCTGAACAATTTTTCGGTTACAGTGCTCCTTGGAGTCTTTGACCGTTCATAATTATAACGAATTGATCAATACCTGGGAATAAAGAAGAAAAATGGAAAGAATGGAGCTTAAACCGGGGGGAGAGTATGCCCTTTCAAACGGAAAGGAGAGAGTGAAGAAATCTGATTAGCAAACAGTTCCTATCAGAGATGCGTAATTTAAAAGCAGATAATAATTTCAACTTATAATGTTTTTAGTGTGACTATTTTCTCCTTTACGCAACAGTACTTGATTCTGGCACTCAAATTTTCAAGTTTTAACTTGTTAATTATAAAATTGAGCCAATTCTGTTATCTTTATTATAATTTTACATCCACCTTAGAAGTGGTTTTAGTACAAAAGAATGATCATAGAAGCTCTCACCCATTGTGCTCAATCTGCTTCATTGTATCTGGAATTGAGCAAATGCGAAATATTATAACAAGTCCTATAACTTAATTATAGGAAAGGAAGGCCACATAAAAAATTCCAGAAAAGAATAATAATCAATATGAAAATTTCAGCTTATTCTGCACTATTAATCGATTTGCACTTTTCAATATCATAAAAAAAAAACTTACAAAAAATTTTATTAAAAAATTTTATAAATCTTATATTTTTACCTCCGATTACAAATCTCGCTTTTAACATTTCGGTACCGTTCTTCTGGTGAAATTTCGACCACCGCTAAATCGCATATATCAAATTGTTATTGAAGTAAGTCTATCCCGTTGTCAGATTTCTCTTTCGGTACGTCCTTTCATCTTGCTGCGAGTAAGATATAAAGGCTGAAGTAGAAAAAAGTAAAATAAAACTAGATTTTCTTGATCCTTAAGACTCGACTGTTTATCAGAATGAAAAGTCCAGATTTATTTTCTCAGTTTTGGCGAATAATTCGCCTTCATTTTTCACCTAAATTGCTCTTGCAGAGGTTTATACTACATGTTTTATTCTGATCCCTAAATGCGAAAATCACTGATTTATTATTTTATGGCCAAGAAACAGCAGTTTTAGATACAAAAAAATCAGCATGGCCAATAAAAAAACATCCGAACAACACACCCCTATTCACTATTCACAGAAAACAAAACTAAATAAGATACCGTACCTCGTAATCCTCCT
>SCLH01000195.1:131966-142345 GCA_004367855.1 Oikopleura vanhoeffeni
TTACTCAAAACCGAAAGTTTCCGAAAATTATAATGTCACATTTTCGAGTTTCTATTCCTACCCGATGCATATTTTAGCAAATATATCAGAATCGTTAACCCCTAAGATTAGAGTCGTTAAACTTTTCTGTCCAATATGAATTCCTCACTCTGAAATTTTTAGGCCAGATGCCAGATTGTCCAAAATTTCTGAAAATCTTATTAAAAATTTTCTGAAGGACCGGCCTCGGGGTCAAAATGGAAGAAAAAGTGGAAAAAAATTGTTTTTTTGCGTTTTTGAGATCAAGTTTGAACAAAAATTAAAAAAAAATATTTTTTCAGAATTTTCCGAAAAAAAACATTTTTAAAACCACTGGAAATAATTTTGAAGCCTGTAGGAGTTAAAACCTCGGAAAATTCCCGGCGGACACCCTACAGATAAGGCATTTGAAAAAATATCGTTCGATGTAATTTGTGACGGCCTATTTGGATTGTCAGCTGCGTGAAATTCAATTTTATGCATAATTTGTTTCAAAGGTTAAAAAGCGTAAAGATGGATTATTTTGACAGATGACGCAAATAAAAAAAAATTTGGCTGGATTTTCCGCAGATAGCAATTTAAAAATAATTTTAAGCGTGAAAATTGAGTTGAATTTTCTTGAGTTTGATGATTTTTTGAATATTTACTGTTGAGCAAGGTTAAAATGGATTCCAGATTCCATTTTTCAGACAATTTCAATTCATAAAACTTTATTCCGAAAAGATCGCGTTAATTTTCGGGGCCTAGCGCGAATTTTGAAAAGTTTTGATTTTAAATTATTTCAAAATTTTTGAAATTTTAAATCTGTTTTTTTCTATTTGCGAACAATTCTCGACATGGAAAATTTTTAATTCGAAAAGAATCAGATCGACTTTTATTCCAGGCTTTTCAGACAGCCAGTGGTTTTAAATTTTAGAAATAAAAAAGTGGAGAACCAGCCACTCAAACCCTTGGGAAATCGGTGTTTGATGGCTCTGATTAATGTACCGTAAACGGTATTTCCTGGCTGATCAAGTTGAAATAGATCAATTTTGTCTTTGGATTCAGAAAAGTGGGACAATTTTATTGTAGAAAACGTTAAACCAACGCGAATCGTATGAGGGGTCAAAGTCGGTTGAGGTCAAAAACAAATTTTGAAAAATTGAAAAAAAAAATTCTCAAAAACGAAAAATTAAATTTTTTCTTGTAAATATTTGAAGGTGAAGTTATCAATCACTAAGACATCATTAGTGGAATTCAAACACGCGCTATAGAGATAGTAAGCATTTTTAAGATGGACTTAGGTTGGAAAAAGGATATGGGGCTACTACTTGAACTACATTTGAAAAATATCAGATCAACTCGGTGGGATTTAGATAAATCTCGATATAAGCTTGATTAATAATGGTTTGAGTTATGAAAATTACAGCTGATCTTCAAATTTCATCTAAATCATTTATCTGTATTACAGATGAACGTGATTTACGTCAGTTGATAATTCAAAATTAATACAATTAATTCTAACGCCTTGTTGATTGAAGTTGTAATAAATTTCTTTTGGTGGTTTTGGAGACATAAAATATTATAATTTTTCTATTAAAAAATAGTTTTTATTGACGTTTCGGGTTTTCCATTTTCAAAAGTGAGAATAAAAAAGATTTTACCCCGTACAGAAATTAAGTAGAAAAGCAATTTGATAAATCTGGCCTCAGTTTCGCAAAATTAAAGCCAGATTAATTTAATTCAAGTGATTGCACTGTTTTTGATCTATTTAGAAAGCATGGACATAGAAAATTCAGAATTTTATGTTCTTTTTGTCTGACAAGAATATGAAGAATGATATATTGCAATGGGGGTTTCAATACAAGTGCAGTGATTTGCAAAAAAAATCATCAAAAAATTGCTGTATCTTGAAAAATAGTTATTCTCACCTTTGAAATTTTGCGTATAAGATGAAAAACTTTTTGTTATATCTATCGAGGGCACTTCATACCATTGACAGGATGTTTCATTTTTACGATTTTTGAATTTATAATTATTTCTCATCATTTCTTAGTGAAAAACTATTTTTGACAAGCTTGTTTTATATTTTTATGAAAGTAACAATTTTAATTGATCAAGACGTGTTATAATAGTGTTCCTATTGTTTAACAAAAACTTTACAAATAATCAGCTTCATCATCCATTTCTCTGGAAGTTCAAGATGGATTATACTGTATTATTAATACACCGAGACAAGAAAAAACACCATTCAACACTTTTTAAGTCCTGGCACATTTCCTGTGATGAAATAGTTAAAGTCAGGTATAGTATAGTTGGCGATAAACCAAAGATAGCCTCGAGTATTTCTTTTTGCTCGAGGCTGTCTTTTCATTTCGGGGCTCTCTCGCCAATCTCGAGCGCCACCGGCTCGAGCTGACCACGCTCTTTTTCTCACAAATACGATTTAGTCTTTTTAGGATATCCTATATCCCCTATTCACACTTTTGTTAATATCCCGGCCCTNAGGGCCGGGATATTAACAAAAGTGTGAATAGGGGATATAAGCAAAGTTTCATTTGATTGATTTGCATTTATTTTATATGACTTTTTGTTACATTAAGAAGCGGATCATACAGTTATTTTACTTTAACGTCAAAGTAATTACCCATTTAGTCTAATAATAAGTACTTTCGTGGTTTTAACCGTAGTGACCCTAGACTTGTCAGAGCTTTAACATATCCTAGTAGGTAATATAAAGGTTTTTGGTAATATTCACCACTTATGAATATAAAGCTCTTCTCAAAGTTTTGTTTGCAGATTAAATACGGGGTGTAGGCAGCGAAAATTTGCAGATAATTTTGTTTTAAGACTTGAAATTTTCTTTTGGTCAGCAAATCCAGTTCTTCATTCTTCCTATCAAATTTGCACGTCAGATTTAAATTGAGAACCACACTTACTCATGAAACTAAAATGAGTTTATTTCGGCGTTAAAAATTGCCTTCAAATTATTTAATTTTTTATATTAAATTTTTCCAATAACATTTAACCCAGTTTGTCTTCAAGCGATACAAAAAATAATAACCAGAAAATAACCAGTCCTTCTACAGCGTGGTATTAAAATTATTATTTAAGTATAGATTAACCGTTAAAAAACGCATTATTTTATTGAGAAAAAAAATGAGATTTTCGTATTACTGTATTGAGATTGGTTACATAATTATCATAATGTTAAGAGGAAAGAATAGGTATAAAGATAGTTTTTAAGTTAGCTTGAGAAAGCTTGGAGAGGGGATATAACAAAGTGGAGAGGAAAGATAACAGGGTAAAAAAGTATAAAAGTATAGACTGGGAAAGTTTTTTCTAAAAAATATATATATATTTGAAAAGTTTTTCCATATGATTATATAAATTCTCTCCTGTTCCAAAAAACTAAGCCGTAATTAGTGATTGTAAGTCGAAAAAACTTTCCAGTCGTATCAAGTCCGAAATGTCTGAGAATCCTGTAAGTTTGAAAATTATCATTTCTTCAACATTTTTTCAATTGAGTTCTTAAATGAACTCGAAATTATTCAAGGGTTTTATCCACAAAATTCAAAGAATTTTTGAAAATTTATATTTATATATTTTACTTTATATCAACTTAATTTTTANTGGACGAATTTGAGATTAACTTTATTTGCGAACAAAACGAAATCTCGCTGAACTTGAACACAGAAGATTAAAAAAACTTCGAGATTATTTTTCTGGCGCCTTCTATAAAGGTGAATTTCAAATTTGAAAATTAACAAAATTCTGGATACTGGATTAACGTTTCCAAGTCTTCTTCGATTGTTCAACCATTCTACAATGAAGAAAATCTCGTTTATTTGCATTCACCTGCCCATAAAAAGCTCAATGGAGAAAACCTTTGTACTCTTATTCATCGGACTCCAACGTACTCAAATCACGGATATGCCTTAATCTTCTATCTTTCAGGCTTAATTAAAATTATTTCTGTAAGCTTTGTTGAAAATATTTGCTCTATGTGTTTAAATTTTTAGGGCAGGGCTACGGGAACCCTATTAGGAAAAAAAATAAGGCAATATTTAAATATCGTTCTCGTTCGGATAATTTTTAGTCATTGGAAAAAGAAGTTTTTGATTTATTTTAATTAGTTTTTTTAAAGAGAACAAAAACATTATCTCATCCTCTGGTTATTAATCTGAGACAATGTGATTACACATTTTTTTACTTTTTGATACCAACACTCAATTTTTCGGAGTTCTTGTAATTGTCAAAAATAATTAAATTATCTTTTCGTTTAATCAGCACTTCCGCTTTTTTGTTTGGCTACCCTCGAAAAGGTGTGAACTTTTAGCCGCCACACCTTAAGGCTCGTTTAACTCCATCGGACAAGTTGAAAAGAAAGAGCCAAACATGAGTGGAAGCAGACCAGAATGTCCCGAAGTACTATATTGATATAAACCTATAAAAAATGGCCAAGCTACCGCTCTACGGCCCTTTTTTATTATTATAGTTCCAACAAAGTCTCGTCGTGGCTTTAACGGCCGATTTGTTTAGTCTAAGTATTAAACGCAGTATCCGCTCCCGCCTATATCAAGATGACAGATAGTCGGCAGCCACCAAGAGGTGACAAAAATATTCACTTCTTTTTTAAGCTGAGATCGCTTTTAGCTTTTTTATTTCTTTTCATCGGAGCACGAAGAGACAGAACACGCTCATGGTATGTCTAAGCAGTGAAAGGCTTTGAACTTCTCTCGACAACACTAAAGCACTTTTTGCTGGCTTGGAAATTTGTTCTCTTAAAAATTACCGACCAACAAATTACTCAAAACTTTAAATTATTAACTTTTAAAAGAAAGCTTTTCGAACAAAGCTTCCTATATATTTCAAAGCTTCAATGCATAATAGGCTTATAAATTAAGTCGAGGAACCTTGATGAACAAAACTGAACTTTTTAATCTCCAAAAAAAGTCTTGTTATACACTTTTACCGGCCACATTATCAGAATAAAAACTGCTGTGTTCAGGGTTTTACTTATTTTTTATTTTTCACTACACTCCGGAACGATCCCCAAAGGTACCCTTGAATTGTTCAAAATCAGAAACGAAACTTAAATTGTTTCAAATACAGCCCGGGTTAAATGAGACCGTAATTTGAATTTTGGATTGTTTTTGTTAAATTAAACAGTGACCAAAATATAATACCGCATCAAGAAAATTCTACGGAAATTCTTTAAAACAATTAAATAGTTTTTAAAACATTTCAATACTTAAAATTAAAATAGAATTAAGAATTTCAAATTTCATCTAAAACCTTCCACATTTTTGTTTATACAACAGTATGAAGTGTATAAGATATCTTAAAAATTTTTATTATGACCAAAAATTCTTTCGTCGGGCCACTAGACAAAACTTGTCATGCTAAGAAGTAGTTAGATTCTTTCATTGAAAATAATAATGCACTTCAAACTTCAGCTTTTTAAACTGTTAAATTTTGATAGACATATTTAATGTTCTTACTTTAATTGATTTTATAAGTTTCGAGAAATTAAAATAATGTGAAATTAAAAAGAAAATTCTTAAAAAATAAATTATTTGTGCCCTTCAGTATTAAACAATCTTTATTTGCATTCGGAAATAATACAAATTTTAATTGATCACAGGGGTGCCGCGGCCGTATAGTTTCACGCGATACTAGTTTGAGATTTCCGGAAAAACTCGTAAGCCTCCGCAACAAAATGCTCATGCCATTTGTAAAATTTTATCGCATCTCTGGAACTGCGGCGATTATGTTATAGCGCAACAAATTAGGAGTTTTTTTGATCAACGTTCTAGGCAAACAAGAATAGGAGACGTTTTAAGCCAGAATCTTTCAAGACCATAGATTCTCAGCCGTCGCGCAGCGACAATGAAATAACTTTTTAAAACTGTTCAGACATTGCACAGAAAGTGTCCTGGTCTTTCAAGGGTTAAAAACACTGTGTCCAAGTCTCGCAGCAATGGTCGCTAGCTTGAAAGAGTAAGGCAATAGTTACTATCAGAATAAAACTATTTTGTGATTTATGGTTATTCTGAGAGTGATTTACCTGTGAGATATCCTATTTTTTCCAATATTATTTTATCTGTCATGTCTTACAATTTAACGATTTTCGAAAATAATACTTTGCGAAATTCATGATTTATTTCTAAACATTAACCTTTATTTCATTTTTTCAAATAAAATTTCTAATATTATCACACTCCTAGACATTCTGTAACGAAAACTTAAAACTTTAACAAATCACCAAAATTTTACCTGACAAATTTATGAAGCACATTCTTACAACTCTAGTAATGATGTTCCCCAAATCTGATAAATAAGAGCCAACTTATTCAGCCCCAGTACGCGTGCATAATTAGAAAAGTACGCGAGTATAGTTTAGAATTACGCGCTAAATATTTAGACAGTATTTATTCGGCGTCAAACTTCTAACTATACGCTCACCCCAACTGCGTTAAATAATATTTTGCCATCTATGCTCGCTTTTATTCTTAAGGTCGGCAAAGGTTACGGGAAAAACAAGCCATATTAAATATTTTATCATTTCTGGTAGATTTTTAGCTCAATTGAAGAGTTTTTTTTTGATTTTGCATTTAGTGAAAGGTATAATATTGATTTTTTATACAGCGAACAAAAAAATATTCAAATACTATGATTATTAGTCTCTGATGAGGCACACATTTTTGATACTTTTTTTCCTGATACAAAAAGAATCAATTTCAGAGTATACATTGTACATCTTTTTCAAATCAATTAATTATACTTTTCTTGTCACACATTCAGCGCCTATTTCTCCGGCTTTGAGTACCACTTCGGAAACGTGTTCAACTATATTTAAGACGCACACCACATTAGAGGTTTAGACTCGCAACGGAACATCAGTGAAGAAAGAAAGCCAAAATTTGTGGAAAAGAAGTAATTTTATGTCATCAGTTGACAAATCATTGATATTAATACCTATAAAAAGGCGAAGGCTCAGCCTCGCCTTATTTTATATTATTATTAAAAGGCGAATAGTTTTTTCTTAGTGATATTCTCATATAACTAAAAAGTAAAGAAAACATTATATTCACGCGAATAATATATTTGTTTGAAATAAATCAGTTTGATTTTTAGTATAGAATTCGAAATGCACAAGCAGACCACGAGCACCGCTTGTATCAACTGACCCGCGTCATCCACCCTCAAGCTGACCCATCAACTCAGGTTGTGTCTATATCTTTAGTGGCCGAACTCTTGAATCTATAAATTTATTTTCTATCCTCCTTAAATAGGATTGCTTACCAATTTTCCACGAAAATGTTTTTTTCGGCACAGGAAGAAGAGTTATCATTGTTGAACTAGAATAATGAGAGGAGAATGTTCTATTCAATACGGAGAGACTTCGGAAACCCAAAAGAGTATTGAGTATATTTATATATTTAATTGGCGATATCACTCTAATGAAAATCGTTTTATGAATATAAACAAATTGAAAAAGATTCATATTTTATTGCAACGTATACCATATACTGCGCATCAACACAAGATAATTAGAATTTGCCAGAATCTTTTTTAACCTCTTCTACAATACGATGATTGCCGACCTTATTTAAAAGATTCAAGTCAAAAACATTAATGTATGCTTCAATTATGTCTTCTAATTTTAGTAGCGCTAAGTAGAATTGTTGGCTCGAGGCCGATACAGAAAATTGTTTTCCAGACGAATGAGAATTAGCTTTCAAACAATTTCAGAGATCCATTTGAAACGCCAGTTCGGTTCTATTAAATCTTTTGTAAATTATTATCGTGATTTTAAAATGATATGGTTTTCCGATAAAAGTATCCTGACACCTAAAATCTCTAATTTTCTCTGCACTTTACATCGAGCCCAACAGTAAAAATATAAAATTTATAGAAACTACATTGGATCCAATTTACACTCTCTCCTCTTGATCTCGGGTCTATAAATACAATGAAATTCTATGCACCTTTATTCTATTTCCCGCAATAACCGCTCAAAGAGTGAGAGTTTACCGCCGAATAGGCACGTTTTGTCGTGGTGAGGGATTTCAAATGGTTCTTGAGAGAGTGCGAGGGGACCGTTACAGAATTAAACACATAGAGCAATCATTTTCATACAAGCATCTACAAATAACTTTAATTTTTTACTTAACGATATGAATCGATTTAGACATCTCCGGCTAACTTAACTTGTCGCCGAGTAGTCCGTTCGAAATAGGCAAATTTTACATCATTGGCTTTGTTTTATGGCGACGTTGACATGCGGACAAAGACAGAAAGAGATGATGTTTCGTTCATTTGTTAAAATGGCTTAAGAAATGAAATGAATAACATGGAACAGTTAATCCATGTACATCAGAATTTTTATTTAATTTAATTTCCAATTGAAATCACCGCAGCCTATTAGGAGGCCTGAACTATTAAATATAAGTTACGAGTTTTTTTTTATTAATATTTTTTCAATCAAGATCTTTTTCTTGTCATAACAGTGAGCTAATAACTTCAAAATTCTTCAGACGAAATTTTAATACACACATATTGATGAATTATTAAAATTCATAATAATTATGATACATACACCAAGGCAACACTCTTCACCTTCTTTTCGAAAAAACATTTCAATTCGCATTTCCCTCATGATTTTTGATTCCTTCGAACGAAAACGTTTTCAATATTTTGTAGCTTTAACCTCATTGAAATTGTTACAGGGGGGTGAGGCGCATAGTTAGAAGATTGTCGCCAAAAACCTAAATAACCGTCACTTAATAAATTTGAACTACATACGCGTACATGTCATAATAATAGCGTAACTTTTCCGCCGAAACATGGTGGGCTCATGATTAGTCAATTTGGATACTCTAGCCTTACAAAATTTGCGTTCCTCTTCTACTTATGGTACAGTCCGTAAAGAATTTTTGGGTGACTCTTCTAAAAGTAATATTATTCGCTTACAAATCTTATACTCGTCGGATCGTCATATCAACATAATCGCCAATTTTAACTTTAGAAAGAATGCAACAAGTATAATTTTAAATAACATGCACTTTCGCAAACACAGCATTCATCGCGAAAATCCATTATTATAAAGGTGCTCAAGAAAAACAAAATCGAAAATTATGAAACAAATCAAATATGCCACAAGTAAAATCACTTCAGCAATACTCAGTAAACTAAAATATTTTTATCCCCCCTGAAGTAAACTATTGCCCCATTTTCAAGCTAGCCGACATTGTCTACGAGACTTGGAAACATTTTTTTATACTCCTTGAAATACCGACACTTCATTGGTCAATTTGAACATGTTTTTAAAAAAGTTTATTTTTCATTGTCGCGCCGACCGGAGAATCTTGGTCTGGAAATCTGGTTAAAAACGTCTATCTTTTGCCTAGGAACGTTAGAAAAAAACCCTATCTTTTGCCTCGTTTTTGAAGTTGACGCCTTTGGCATTTTTTGACGTTAATTTGGCGAGTACTTTTTTCCAAATGTACTGTGATATTGGTACTCCATATATTGTTTTTTTAAATCATGCGGAAGACCCTTAAAAGATCGTAACGAAAATTTCTAAGACTTTCAATGTGCATTTACAGTGTAATGGCTTCCGTTTAATAGAGCATTGATCCAGAATTGTCAAAACTTGAAAAAAATGATAACAAAATCTGAGGACGCCTAGTGGATGCATGGAAAAGATCCCATATTCACAAACACAATATTTAACAAACAAATTAGAGACATTTTACTCAAAGAGAATGTTTGAAGAAAACTATAAATATGTTTAGGACAGACCGATAGAAAATCATTTGAAGTTTCTTATATGAGGTAATTGCAAATATAAATGTAGGTTTAATTCAGTCTTATTCATTGCACCGTATTTATATTAAGAAATACGAGTAAAGTTAAAATTGTCGCAACTTTTTGTTTCTTATCCTATTAAAATGCTGTTAAATTCGTTTACATATTTTTTGGATTATTTCATTTTGTATAAGAAATTGGCTGAATATTATGTTTTTCAAGCTATAGAAAAAATGAGTATGTTGAGAATGGAAGACTTGTGCCTTATATGGCTCGATCTATGGGAATGGCCATAGTTTGCCGGAAAGTCGGAGTCTGGGTAACGAGATTCATGTCTGGAAGTCTCGAGTTAAATCACATGTTTGGAAAAAAGTGGAAAGGGATTCTTTAGAATTTTGTTAAGACTTTTTTTTTGCATGGTACGACGGAAAGTTCAAAAACGGATCACTGTGACCTTCAATTAGGAAATACGGTTTGGCTGATAAGTAAACAAATAGTCGATGCAAATTACGCCGAAAATTTTTATTCTGGGCCATATAAACCGGCTAATTTAGGAGTTGGTGAGT
>SCLH01000195.1:166670-178981 GCA_004367855.1 Oikopleura vanhoeffeni
ATAACTAAAAATGTGTTTTTTTCGATTTCAAATACGGTACAAATAAACGACAAAATATTTTTTTGTGAATTGACCTCTTAATTATTTAGGCTTATGAATCCGGTGCCCACAAGTCTACTTACTGGGAACATACTTATGAAGATTGCATGGACTGTATTGCCAACCTCGTTCCAATCGCTGCCAAGATCTACAACAACTTGTACAGAGACGGAGCACCACTTCCACCAACTGACTCGAAACTCGATTGGTCCGCCAACTACTGTAACATGGTCAACATGAACGACCCAAAATTTGTTGAATTAATGAGACTTTACCTCACCATCCATACGTGAGTAAATTTAATATTTTCTTTTGTTGAAAATAATAAATTGACGAAATTTTTTATATGAAAAAAATAGTTTGTAATTCATGAAACAAAAATTTATAAATCACAAATGTTTTTTTTTAACATCTGATTTTCCGAAATTTTTGACTGAAGAGCATAAAAAAGGTCTTCATTATTTCTCAGCAAAAATAGATTTTTAGTATCGATAATTGGCTTCGGAAAATTTTGAAATGTTTTCGAGCATTTTTGAAGATTATGGACAATATGGAAAAATCTCAGCTGGGTTTATAGACAAAAACCACAGTGATTTATCCTGAAAGTGAAAGAATGTTTTTTAATCGCAGAAAATCTACAAAAATCATTTTTAAGGGAGTGGGTGTCGCAAATTTGAGCCTCTTCCGAGGCCATTTCCCGCCAAACTAGCAAAAGGTGATATTCAACAACATTTTGTAACTAACAGATACCAACTTCGCGGTAATTTTAACTTAACAGTAATCTGATAAAATCCTACCTCGCGAACACCTACGCTTTTTAAAAAGTTTAGTGCCTGCTCCTTCAATTTTTCCATCATTTTTTATTATTTTTTTGTGTTCAGGCTCCGGAGAAGCCTTACAAATAATGCAAAAGCGCTTTTGTTTTAAAATTTTGCTTACAGCGGACAAAAATGCGAAAAAACAAAAAATTAAAATTTTGAAATGGTCAGTTTGGGAGGCTCAGGAAAAGGTATCTCCTCCACCAGTTTGAAAGATACAGTTTCGACTCATACTGCATCTGAAAGAACAAGACTTGTTTGACAATGCATAAGAGAGTTTTTTTTTTGAAATTTTGCTTCGGCGTCTCTTGGGGCCCATGTCAACTTTTCATTTTTTAGCCAAATTGTTTGAATTGGTCAGTTTGGGAGGCTCAGCCAAAAGGTATCTTCTCCACCAGTTTAGAAGATACAGTTGCGGCTCATACTGCATCTGAAAGCACAAGACTTGTTTGACAATCCATTAGAGNAAATTTCGGAACAACCCACCCATTATTTCTATTAGTCGATATTAATGATGGACACCCTAACTATGTGTGTTCTGAAACACTCTCGTGCAGGTAGGGGGGGGTAGGAAATCTCGTGCAGGTGGGGGTTAACTATCCGACTTTTTTTATTCTGATAATCGTACATTTGTAATGTCACTTACCCGTAGAGAAAAAAAGGTGAAAAATATAATGAAACGTGTTTGAGGAAAAAATGTTAATAATTTGAAATTGCATAAAACCACGAATTTTTTTGCCTGTTTTTGCATGCAATTTCATTTTCTTTTCGATAAGTAGCGATTTAAAAAGATCATTTAACACCGTTCCGTCTTCAGTGGGTGTCAATAAAAAAAAAGCTTGCTTTGCGGTTATTCAAGTCTTGTGTAAATCTTAAGAATATTTCTTTGGAATTTATAATTCGATCTATTTAAACAAAAAAAATGTGCATTATTCACCATTTGCTTTTCATGGATTTGGAAAAAAGCATGCTTGCTATAAGCTTTTACCCCTGTTTAAACTGGGTTCTAATTAAGTCAGAGAGAAACCTAGAAATTAAAGAGATAACTTCCAGCACAAAATCAAAATAATATTTTGAATCTGTCAAGAATAATAATTTAAATTTCATGCATTTAAAAAAACTTGGATAAATTTTTTTATAGAAAATACAAAGATGTCTAAGCTTTTTTGGTCATTTTTATAACTTAATCTCATTCAGAAGAAAATTATAGCCATACCTTTTTATTCCCTTGTAAAATGAATCTTACATCGCAACGAAAAATTCATTTTTTCAACTGACTGATTTTCAAACACTCATGTAGAAACCATTTCGCCCCTAATATTATGGTGCTCGGCTGTGCGGTAAGGTAAAACGTCACCGTTATCAATGAATTGCAAATTTGGGTATGAGGCACAATTATATTTGCGCAGCGGGCAAATTTCTAACTTTTGAATGGTCGATATCAACGAAAAACCGAAACAAAATCAGAAGAATTGAAAGAGGAAAAATTCGGATTTTTACCGGTGATATTACCGGTTATTGGTTTAAATTACCGGTTGCACTGAAAGTTAAGCCTGGCAAGGTTAGCAAATATGTTTTTCGTGTTCTCCTTCATGCTTAAGGGGGTTCTGCATGTCAATACAAATTATTTTTCATAATATATAAGAGATTTTGCAATGTTTACGAAACTCTGTTTTTTCATTTTTACGAATCACCTGAACGTAAACTCATTATCTCTTGCCCAACATTTGGTCGGCTGTTATGTTTCCGTGTTATTTTGAAAGTTTCAATTTATTTGTGTATTACCTGCTCGAGTTTTTAGTTGCTGGGCAAAAAGTGTGCATTTTCAAACTCGTTTTCGTAATACGCTTTCCGAATTTGTTACTAATTAGAAAAACATTTTCGATTTATAAAAATTATGAAAAGTGTTTACAGAACAAATTTTTTTTTCATTTTCACGTTTGATCATTTTAATCACTAGTTACAGACTGTTAAAAATTGGTTACAGATACCCAGCAATTTACATTCAGAACCCCTTGAGCTCAGGCCTACTCATATAACATGATAGATTTTGAACAAAATATGCCTGAATATTTGAAAAAAACAAACGAAGCAATAAATCAAAAGCCCGAGTTTGAGAGTAAGTCAAGAATAAGTCAAATCTTTATATCGTAAAAATATATTTTTCAAATCTAGAACGATTACGAGTTGTAAAATGCAAGTGTGTTTTGTGAGTTTGTATTTTGCAGGTTATATATTTATTTCTTGCCATTTTCTTCTTCGAGGCCTTCCCATAAAGCTTTGACATTTTGTTGTCCGAATCCAACTTGAAATATAATTTAAAGGCCGCTTCAACATCACAATCTTTCAACATTTTGAAGAAAATTGTTCGCCGAACATTTTTCGATTTAGACCAGAGGCGCTCCTGAGCTGAGTTTTAAAAAATCGTAATTTGAAGTTTGCCCTGATGAAAGTCGTTTTATTACATTTTTCTTGAATATTATAATTAAAACGACCGCAGTATTAATTATCAACACAATTAATTTTTTCGTTGACATTTGGGATTTAGCTGACTTTTTAATTTGACTTTTGTACTCGACTTAACTTTCAAATTTTGAAAGAGACAATTTAAGGCTTGAAAATGGGGTGATAATGTCAGTGATAATGTTTTTATGCAACACTTCAAAGTATTGCAAAAAAGCTTTCGATCTCAGTTTGAACCCTGCAATTAAATTTCACAATTAAATTCGCACATTTTCCCTCTTTAGGGGTTGGTCGTCGCATTTAAGGGTTTTTCAATGGCTAATTGTCGCACAAGTACAAATCGTTGGACCAAATATAACCTCAGATATATTTAAACAAAAATCTTGCACCCTAAAAAAATCGGAAGTGACGGATGGCTCGTCCAATCAGAACCGTGCTCACAAAAGTGACGAAATTATTATGTGCGATATAATATCGCCGATATTGAAAGAATTTTCTTTAGTATGGAAAATCAGAGAATTGTTTTTCCACCTCTTGTAACATATAATAGCTCAGGTTTTTTGCGTGTACCTTCACAATAATTAATTCGTGATAAATATGGTACAACTGTTGTACTACAACACGAGTTACATTCATAATTGTGTTTTATAAATTTTGATAGTAATTTAAGATTATATATACAATTAAAAATACTGCTGAAAGTGGTTAGATTTGCCTTCAATTAAGTGGGCATTAGTGTAAGAAATGTCAAAGATGTTGGGAAAACATTGAAGTTACCTCAAGCGGTTCTGAAATATTTCACGTAAGTGAGTGACTTAAGTGAGTGTTTTTCCGGCCGCGGCAAAATATCTGAAACCCCTGCCGCGTGATTTATTTACCTTTCGCGGCCCAGCTCGCGGGCTGCAAAAATCCCGGCGTTTTGCCTTGCACCGGTTTACATATGGTCAAAATCATGTTTTTTGGATCAGAGAGAGGTTATATTTGGTCCAACGATTTGTACTTGTGCGACAATCAGCCATTGAAAACCCTCAAAATGCGACGACCCCCCCTTAAAGTTTTCTTTCGCATTTATCTGTGATCTCGGATTAGGTACTTAATAAATTTAAGGGGTGGCATTAGTCCAGCAGATTGGTACATTTTTCAGAGCATATATGAAAAAAAAATGTGGAAATTTCTTTTTATCTTCAATAAAGTGTTCATTCTTACAAACGTTTACATTTTTATTTTCTAAACATAACTAACTATAGTTAAAATACAAAAAAACACTTTCACTGTGCATCAATTCCAACTTAACCGACTATAGAATTTTTTTAAACGAGATATTAATAAACTTCAGACATTGTCCGTGTACTCCGCTGATTAGTTCCTAATGACTCTGAACAGTTCGAAATTTCTTAAATATCAAGTTTTTTTCCATGAAAAAGGGTAAAATTGGCAAAGTAAGAGAAACAGCTTTTTTGAGATAAAATTGACCTCAAATTGCGTTTTGATATTAAAAATGTCCTGACTATTAAAACAAAATGGCGCTCTTACCAACCATTTTATTGGGAATTTTTCACAACCATAAATGTTTAAAATTCAGTGCCGAATGCACTTATCGAGTGCACGTCAAGTGTTAAAAATTTCATCAACAGTTTCAAATGATAATCGCGCGACTACCGATAGTTGAAATACGGCGATTTAATAGATGCAAAAACATTAATATGTGATCTGCATTATTTATGAGAGTTTAAAAACCACGAATAAAAAATTTTGGACTTGATTTTGGAAAATTTTCATAATTTTTCTGAAAAAGTCGATAAAAATAAAAGTTTTATGATTTTTCAAACAGCGGTCAGAAAATATGTAGGAATCAATGAAGGAAGTTAAAGTTGCTATTTTTTTGGTTTTTACCCACAGATTTCAGTTATTAAAACAAAAACAATTTTGGACAAAAAATGCGGAAAATTTTCATTATGCTTCGATTTTTTTTTCCAAATTTTTACGATTTCAAAGATGAAAACCCGAACTCAAATCTTTCCTAAAATGGATTAAAAATGATTTTATGAAGCTGAACACATATTAAATCGGTTCAGCTAACTATAATAAGCATGAAAAAATATACTGACTTACTATTTTCGTAAGTTATATTGACTCCAGGATTCCGGGCTTATGCCACCCCTTAAGGTGCACCCCTTAAGGTGCACTGTCTTCCCAAATATCTCTAAACTGATCCACACCACAATCCTGAAGATGCTGATAAATGCGAAATGTTGAAATTTAATTGTTTTTATTAGGTAATCTCAGTATTTTATGATGAGTTGAATGAGAAAAGTTACCTGAGCCGTTCCAACGCTGAATAAGCTCAAAAAATACTCCGTTAGATAATATTGGTGTAGTAAATGCTTGAAGTAAAATCCTTCTATTTTCTAATTCTTCAGAGTCGATTAAAATCTTTCTTTTCTCAATTTCCTGGATTTCTAAGGATGACATCTCAAGGGCCTGGAGAACATGCGACCTTGTATAATAAGACTCTGGAGGTGTAATTATTCTAAACTCAGTTTTCTCAAGGGCGTCCAGTTGTTCTGAATTTTGGGTCAAAATAAATTATTGTAAACGTGAGTTAACTAAAGAAATGTATGCAAAAAGGGCTTATGTACCTAATTTGTACAATAAATTGTGAATAACATAATTTGGAAAGATTAAAAATTTGAAAGGCAATTTAAAAAATGACTGATTTCTAAGATTTTAATTATATTGGGTATAGGCTATACGGCATCAGTGTGCGTTTCTAAAAGCACTCAAAAACCTACTCCTAATTCATTTTTCATAATTTTTACTTGTTAGGTAAAATTCCACAATTAAACAACGCGAGATACTCGTAGCCAATCAAAACCCTAAATTTCAAAATAGGCCGACTTCATTAGTCAGATAAGGAAGAGAATAACTAATCAAATGCTCAGATTCCGCATTTTTCAAAAATTCATGATCTGTCTTCTAAGGGTCGGTATAGAAGTTGTCATATTACAATTTTTTTTTGAAATTTTTTCTGAGTATTTTTCTACCAGTTGTGAAAAGTGTAATATGACACCATCTATCTGAGATGTATGTACCAAATAACTGTAGATAACTATTTTCAACGAGGCGGTTAATTTGAAAATAAAATATTTTTTGTCCGATCAAACGGGCATCCCTTTTTTCTTACTTTTACGGGTTTTTTCTCGAAAAATCGAGTTTTGGGAGCCATATCATAATTGCAAATTTTTTAATTTTTTTACAAAAAGTGTGTTAATTTCATTCATAAGTGGCGCTGACCAAAAAACTACCAATTTGGCATTTGTTTTATAATAATTAAATTCTGAAAAAACGAAAAATCGCTATATTTTGATCACGTGACGACCTAAAATTTTTTCATCCATTTTTTCATATATTATTAACCTCCAAGAAATTTCAGTAGAAACCACCCATTATTTCTATTAGTCGATATTAATGATGGACACTCTAGCTATACCGCGGTATTTCGTATAGCATATACCGTATAGAAAGAATGTCATGAAACTTTCCTTCGAAAACAATACCTTAAATTTCTGCAAATGAAGAAATTTCGATTCAAATAATAAAAACAAAATATTTCCGAAACAAAGAAAAATGTTTTTGTTTGAGTCTCAATTTACGACGACTACCCCAGTGCACTTTTAAAATTTATTAACTGTACTTTTCATTTAATTTTTAACCCAGTTTATAATATCACAATGAAATGCAATATGTTGAACTCCAGCACCATTTTTCACTACAAACTGTTTCAAGTGATCTTTCTGTTCATTATTTGATATTGATGCTGCTGTATTATAGGTTCAAAAGCTTAAATTTGGTTGGATGTTATCATCTGATGTTTTAAAAAATAAGAATTCTTATTCAGGGGGCCTACATATATTGCCTGTATATATTGCCGATAAAAGATGGAACGTTGATCCGCCTAATTAATAATCCGCCTTATTTTCGTAAGTTGGTAATCCAGATTCTTAAGGCTCATTGTTCTGGGAACTAAATTTTTCCAATCGAGTACTTTTTAGAAAATTAAGTGGAAAAAAACGTTTGTTTCAATTTGACACCTAAACGGTTTAGGGTAAACCTCAAAATTTCGGCTTGACGTAAGCAAAATTTCTCTTCAGTGTTCATCAGGCTTTCTTTTGAGCCTACTTTCAAAAAAATCGAAGCACATGTTTTTCCGGAAATTTTTTCACGCGACCTTGCAAAATTCATATTTTGAGTTTGGGGTCGAAATTAAAAAAAACGGCCCCACAGAAGTTTTTATTTGTTTTGAGCTACCTATTGCGAAAATCTGAGTGAATTTCGAAATTTAACCTAGGAGGAGATAGTTTTTCCGATGAACAATGTCCAAAAAACGGTGGTCTATCGCATATTCTAGAAAAATATAGCACTTATTTACAAAAACGGCTTTACAGAAGTTTTGAATCCTAATTATACAGGTTATGTTAAAATTAAGGTTTATTTCAAAATAAAACCTGAGAGGCGATAGATTTTGCATTTTGGCTTAGGCCTCCCTGCAAAAAAGTTATGACACATGTTTTACGCAAGATGAAGGCTAGATTTACAAACTGGCTAATCTGAATAATATCCTTGAAGCCGTGTTTGGCTAATATTTTATCGAGAATATGTCAAATCAGGGACCGGGATACCCTCAAAAATTGACTTTTTAAAAATCTAAATTAGGCGGATTATTTTTGGGTCGATTAACGTACCCTCCGATAAAGACCGAACAATTTCACGATTTTTAGCGAAATATACCCTGCGCCCAAATGGTCGAAACGCCCCGCAATTTTTCGATATGGAATTTTCAAAGTTTACTTTTAAAATATGTTTTTGAATGCATTGATTGAGTATTTAATTTTTAAAAATTCTTATAAATTAAAAAAATGTTTAAATAATGACGTCAGTCTTAACGCCCACCCATGCTTATTGCTGAACAAAAAAACTAATTTATGTCGTCATATCGCCAACAGTGCCAATATCGCACAAAGTTCTTCCAGTGGAAGCCTTCCACTGTTTGTTGGAAATCTTTATAATAAATTTTTCACATGGTGGAAGTCTTTCACTGTGCAAGACTAAAAACTGATCCAATCCAACTCCGTGAGGCTTATTGGATGATATTTTTAACAAAACGCTTTATTTAATATTTCGATAGAACAAAGTAAAAGAAATTTATCTTGATTACTCGTTAATCGCCTAGATTTTTTAATGGATTTTTTTTGTATAGAGAAAACTTTCGCATCAATATGGGACAGCAATAATTACTTCCCGATATGTCTTAAAAAATTAAAATAATCTTCCGATTCTGTTATACAGAAACAAATACAGGTTGTCGTATTTGTGACTCAATTAGAATCACGAAGTTATGTACAATTTGTAATTACGCAATTAAGTTTTTTGAACCTAGACTATTACAATACTAAAATTTGAATTGTTTGCCTTCAAAACTGACATTCGTAAACCATTATCCCGTCCTTGAATTTCGTATTCAGCGATCTTGTTAAGCTTGAAGGTCTCTGACAAAGAATTTGATTAATTTTTAAAGCATCAATTTTGCCTTTATTTTTCACAGCAAAAACACGTGTCATGGATGTTAAATCCAGACTGTTAAACTTCGAAAGGTGCTCTTTGTTAAGCAAGTAAGATGGAAAGGACATCATATTTTATCGTAACGTGTGAAAATTTGCTCAGCACAAAGAATTTCAATAAATAATTTTTGAGGTAATACAAAAATACTTATTTCGAGTGGAAATTATCAGGTTATATCAATAATCACGGATCTATAACGAATTTTATATAATTTGGTCTTTTAAAAACGACTCCAGATAGCCCAAACTGAGCACAAATATAAAGTGAGAAATAAATTTAAAAAAAAGTCCGAATCCGACCATTGTTTCCAATTTTTGACAAAAACTGATAATTAATCAATTTCAGTAATCGCAACAAAAAATCAATAAATATTCCCAAAAGCTTTTTTTAAAGCTGAATTATATAACAATTTTGGCTAAAGGGCCCAGCAATTACCGTAATAGATATTTCAGCGATCAGACAAATTAAGTATATTTGTGATTGAAAATATACCCAGTTGCGTTCATGAAAAGCGAACACTGGGTAAGAAGACACTGAGTAGATTTTCAGCAAATTGATTAAACAAAAGTACTATAAAGTATATAAACTTGATTAATAATCAATGATTATTCATCACATTTTACAATAAAATGTTCTAAACCACAATTTGTTTTTAAAGAATACAATCATACCAAACGGGAGGCATGGACACCTTTTTGTTTTTTTTTCAATAAATCCTGGTTGCTGATATACGATAAATTATTTCATTCTTTAAACAGCAATTGTTTTTCGACGATTAACATAAAATTTACAAATTTTAGCAAAACAATAACATCATGATTTGGAAATTTTTTTTTCGAAAAACAGGGAATTTTAAAAGATTTTATTTGACTTGAAGTTATTTTATAAATAGCAAACCTAGAAATACAAAATAGGATCTAATCTATCCAATGAGATAAATATTTTTACATTCTTGACTTGGTACCAAAATGAAATTTTCTTGAGTTCTTGTTTATCAACCGCAATAGCAATGTGATCGATAAAATCAAATTTTATTTTTGAATTTCCCAAAATAAACTTTTTTGGGCGAGGTTTTAGTGTGTGTGATAATCCAGGAATAATTGAATTGATAACTTTTTCTTCAGAAAGATGTGGACAAACTTATTCGGTGATTGCAAATTTAATGTTTCATGAATATTTTATTATTTAAGAAACAACCATTTTGTTTTGTAAATTTTAATGAATTTGAATCAAAAACAAAAGTTACGTTCATTAATAAGAATTATTGCAGACTCTGAAGTTCAGTCTCATCAGTCTGAACTCATCAGAGTCTGAAGTCATCAGAATTGTTCCACTTTTGACAAACATTCCTTTTTAAAATAAAATGATGTAAAATAATATTATGATTAATTCCAAAAATATTTATAAGACTTTATAGGTAAATATTGATTATCTTGGATAGTTTTTGCCTGATAGTAATCCTCAAAATTAGCTCTGGATGAGTGTTGTCCTTATAACACTTGTATATGCTAATTTTCGATATGGATTCACTCTTAGAAGTAGATACTGAATCTCCAGTGACAATTTTAATAATGGGAAAACTGCATAAGATTAAGTAAATGTCAAATTAGCGTATTCAGGGTCAAAAACGCCTATTTTTTCTGTAAAATGTCAGCAAAATTTTAACTAATTAAGGCCCACATTAATACTTTACGTATGAAGACAACAAGTATTTTGTTCGCATTTTGAGGCTTATCATAACTTCAACAAATATTCATGATATAAAGTTTTTGAGATAATCCGAAATAGTTAAAAAAAATTTGCAAACACTGACCAAAAGAGACATCTGTAACTTTTTCCAGGTTTTCATCTATGATATTATTCACAAGTCCATTTTTTCCAAAACCAAACGTTTGACGAAGCACATTTTTAAAGTCTCTCGATTTAATCTTTGAATTGGGTGTAAATTTAGTTCTGATTAAGATTTTGAGGTCATACTGATATTATTAATGTAATTTATGCACGACAATAACGCCAGATCTTGCGTTTACAATTTGTACTGCAAAGTTTTCTATTATTATCTGGATTACATACTCAGCGGTGTGTGAGAATGAAATTTAACAATGTCTCGACTAAGAACTGTGACGCGAAAATTTAAGTTATTTTTATTACGCAATTCCATTTGAAACAATCTCGATCATTGTTTTTTTTCTTTTTTTCCCATCATCAGCTAAGTATTTTTCTTCATGAGAAAACTAATCAAAACGTTTTTAATATTATAAGTTACTTAAAAAATATGCATTTTTTTATATCTCTGATTTTAATTTTGCAATTATCGTTATCCTATTAATTCAAATAAGTCTTTATAAATACTTTTCTATTATGATCAATGATTTGTTTCTTCGTAACCGAAAATGTTTTTAATTGAGAATTTCAAACGAAAGATATCCGGTTGCAAAAGAATGAGTCATTTTTCTTTATGGTTATTTCTTATTGTCTCATCAAAGTTTCACTTAAAATTCAAATAAGTTTATGAATAAATATTTTTCAGGATATAATCAAGAAACTTGGGGGATTAATTTGGGCCTTAGATTTCAGAAAAATTATACAATACCAATCTTTCGAACCTCGCCCTGCGCTTGCTTTTCTGACCTACGCAATGCGAAACCCGTAGGATTAAATAGTGTGTTATAACATCACGTGATAGTTTTGTAAATGCCGTTTTTATTGGTGGAAAATGAACCAATGAGCATCAAATATTTAATTCAGTTTGTTATATTGAGTCATTATAATTTGGCCATATTGAGCAGAAAAATACAAACTAGTTGTGTCGAGATTCAAGTGAAAAGGTATTTTTCACACCCAACTTTATTGTGACGTCAAAAATTGCATCAATTTTGTACATTCTCTTTTAAAATTTTTCCAATTTTTATTTTTCAATATTTTTTCGTGATTATGTTTTCGTCAAAGTATCGTGTTTTCAGTTACCGATAATTTCGTAACACAACAAAACACGATAAGTCGAGTATGTCTAAGAAAAGACATAATTTATGACTATTTTTGTTGATCATAAAAATCAAAATGGCTGACACTTATATAACGTTTCGTTAGGGAGCGCACCGGGCCAATTTCTAAGTTTTAAACTGGCAAAATTAACGAAAAACGGGAAGAAAAATCTTAAGCAGAATTCAAAGGCAAGAATTATGAAAAATAAAAAGATAAATTTTTTGCCGGTGATAATACCGGTTGTAGGTTTAAATTACCATCTTATAGTGACCGAAACTGATCCGGGTCGTACTAGGAAGAAATTTTGGAAAAGATTTAGAGTCAGTCTTTGCATAAATTTTTCCTTCAAAATGACGAAAATTTTTTTTCACAAATTTTCAAAAAAAA
>SCLH01000195.1:186830-249718 GCA_004367855.1 Oikopleura vanhoeffeni
ATGAAAAGTATTATCAATATAATAGTTGTTTCAGATTTTTTGCGCCTTTTAATATTTTAATTTTAGCCTTATCAAATGTTTAATGGGGCGAATTAAATTTAGCATGAAATAGTAATTGCGAGAAATATAAAAAAAATTAATTAGAATTTTCCTTGGCTTCAAAAGTTTATATAAGAATAATCGAGATGATTTATTGAAAAGAGAAAAGACAATCGCATGTAACCGTTCGTGAGGTATACTTTTTTTGTAACAATATAATCTACATTTTGCCTATATTTAAACTATAGCAAGGAATTTTCAAAAATAATTTTCGGCGAATTAAGATGAGTTTATAAAATATGCTTGGTTGCAATTGTAGGGAATTTTTTTCTGACCTATAATATGGGCATTATGTGATTTTTGGATACGTGGATATGACGGTATACTTCAATGGAAAGTAATACAAGCAATTAGGTTTTATGCATTTAAAGTTTGATGTGATAATATTTTCTTAAACTGAATCAATTTTTGACTTCTCAAGGTTACGGACCACAATACACAATTGGAAAAATAAACGTTCACTCAATTCTCACGAAAGATATTTGAGTTTTAAAAAGGGCTTATTTTTCCCAAACAAATTGCTGGAAGCACCCACAATCCCCTTAATTATTACCCCGTATCAATTTGGAGCATTTTTAATGCCTCTAAGGCCTTAATTAAATCAGAGTCGTCAACCCCCTTAACAAAACAAATCAAAAAAAAATTCACTAAGCTATTCGTATTGGTCTCGGGTCACTCTTCCCGCTTTTGAAACGGGAACTAGATTTTTGGCGGGTTCCTGCTTTTTGTTTTCGAACGGGTACTCACCAAACATCGGGTTCCCGCACAAAAAATGGGAACGGGAACTCGCCAAACATCGGGTTCCTGCACAAAAAATGGAAACGGTAACTCGTCAAAAAGCGGGTTCCCGCACAAATAATATAACTGAGACTTTCAGCTTTTGATTATAATGTATTTTTAAACTTTAAAAAGAATGTTCTAGACGTAAAATTTTATTGTTTATTTCAAATATTTTTATTTTCAATTTTCATTTGAAAATGAATGAATTTGATTACACAGAGAAGGACAAAACCTACACGCCTGAAAACGCATACGCGAGAACCTCAACTCCAGTGGAAATGAGTTTCCCAAACTATATATTCCGTTCGAAATGTGTGCCTTCGGATCAACTAGATTACAAAATATAAAACCGTGCAAAACTTGTTCGTCAGGAAAAAAATTTTTGCCATGCTCCGAGTGTACACTAAAAGTTTATGAGTACACTTATATAACCCTATCTTGAAAGTATTAGAATAAGGGTTAGGTAAACTCGTGTTCAGTTTACACGGTATAAAACGACGCAAAGCTGTTTCTTGGGAAAGGCTAGGGTTAGGGTTCATAAATAGGGTTGTGTTCCGCACAGGGATGGGCGTCCGAGCTAAAATATCTGCTCGGAAAACACCAAGCAGGTCCGAGCAAACCGATCAGATCGGGTTTTTCGAACCGATCCGATCACGTTTTTTTCAAATCGGGTCCGAACCGATCCGATCTTCAAATTTTGAGATGTGCTTCCGAGCAGATCCGAACCGAATCGGATATGTGATCGGATCGGATACTTTTTGCGCACCGTGAAGCTAATAATTCAAAATTACTGCTTTAAAAGCGTGCTGCTTTTAAAGCCGAAAGCCGATAAAGGGGCAAATTATATTTTAATTTAATTTTGTTGAAAAATGAGTCCCAAATCGGCCAAAGGCCGATTAAGGGAGATATTATATTTTAAATTTAATTTTGTCGAAAAATGAGCCCCAAATTTGCCGAAGGATTTGAACAATGTTTTTTTGAAATTAAACAAAATTCTGGAAATGTTTAATAATTTCTTGTAAATAATAAAAAAAAATTAAAAAGAGTTTGAGAATTTACTGTAAAATTTCATACTAATTGATTTCCATTATTTCAATAAGTTTTTGAATTTTAAATAAAATTTTCATATCCTGAAGAAAAATTACCAACTTTTAAGGAAAATTTATAGTTTATAATACGGTCTCCAGAAAACATCTTTTAGCGCATCTTTTCGAACGAAAAATATTACTCCTGGTCTCAAATATCAACAAAATCGGCTCAAGCTTAGCTGTGGTCATCATAGCCACATAGTAGCTTATACCTTCTCTCAAAACCAACTTAGCGCGCATATTTTGATCATACCAAGTTGGCAATCCTGATTTGGCCAAATTTAGACGAATCAGAATCTCTTTATGGTTCATTGTTTAATACTTTCATATATTCAAAACAAAACCAGAAAAAAAATGAATGTACAATCATTGTACTACAATGTGAAAAAAAATAATGAAAATAAGCAAATTTGGATATGTGAGAGAGAAGGCAATTTACGTCATGACGCGTCAAAATCGGCAAAAAATACAAAAATTAATTTATTTTCGCTCTAGCAGCATCTGTGGTGACCATAGACTTGTACTTCAGAATACGGTTTCCAAAAAACCGCTTTTGGCGCATCTTCTGGTGGTGTCAAATCCCAAAAATACTTCCTGTTTCACATAAAAACAAAAATCGGTTCTAGCGCTACATGTGATAATTTTAGATACATTGTTTGTTATACGGTCTCCAAAAACTAGCTTATTGCGCATCTTCTGAAACTACTTTATAGTCGATTCTGATTGGTTCAAATTTTGACCAATGAAAATCTCAATGTCGACCCATTTTTATTTTTTTCATTTTTATCACAAATAAAGCAAAATAAATGTATTGTGACTGGAAAATAATATGCTACGCGCCAATATATTCGAGGCGCTAATTTTTGCAGTGGAAAATAAATTGAAAGAAATTTTTTTTGTGCTACATACCCACCTTCAAAGCACTTTTAGGCATTTTTTGTACCGCACAAAATTTCTCATTTTATTGATACGCCGCACCTCCCTGTAATTGAGTAATAAAAAATAATTACAAATTAATCGGTCTCGTAGAAATAAAGTTTCCAAATCCTTAGATTTTTAATATCTCTCTAGCACCAGAATGGGCAAAAAAGTTCTAAGTTAACCTAAGTTAACGCATGATATTCAACAGCTTATTTTCAGTATATATTCGGAACAAAGTAAAAATCCGAGCATGTCCTGAACCGATCCGATTCTTTGACTTTTCAAATCGGGCTTCCGAACGATGCCGATCACATTTTTTCAACTCGGGTCCGAACCGATCCGATCTTGAAAAATTTGAGCGCCGAAATATCCGAACCGATCTTGAAAATCTGCTCGGCTGCGCCTTCCCTGGTTCCGCAAGAACAAACGACCATAATTTTTAACAATAACCATCGACTTTTTTCGAGAAAAGTTTTGTCATGCACGAGGTGTACACTATAACCGTTTTTTTTCTATAAACCAGCAAAATTTCCCGCACAAAAAATGGAAACTGAAACTCGCCAAACATCGGGTTCCCGCACAGAAAATGGAAACCTGAACTCGCACAAAAAATTATTGCGGGAACTCTCCAAAAAGTGGGTTCCCGCACAAAAGCGGGAAGAGTGACCCCCTACGTCGTTATTGATACCGAATCAGATCCGCTTGCAGATTCAAAGCCGGATTCAAATTAATAATGAATTTAATTGTGGGAGCTAAGCAAAAAATCTAACCATAAAAATTCAATTGCGGAATCTGCTGCATAAATTTCATGTCACAAACAACCTCTAATTCTGACTGTTGTTGGATTATGATTGCGGTTTCAGAACGTAATTCATAATTGCGGTTGAAATTTGAGATAAGAAAGAAATGCATCAAAAATGGCTCGCAGAACGTTTTGTAATCTGATTAATTAAGGGGTTGGAAAATAAATCAGTCAGTCATTTATCAAAATGGATAGAATGAGACTGTCAGCGGTGAAAAAACGTTGAGCTGCTCAACTTGCGGGATTCGATAGAAGATTTGTTATATTGAATTTTTGTTATGACTTTTGTTTTATAAAGACAGTTTTCGGAATGTTCATGATGACTGATGTTTTTTATTCTTCTAAAAAACAATTAAGTCGTCTTTTCTGTATAAGAATAGATAAATAATTATTATTGGATAGTTGCTTAGTTTGTCTG
The DNA here is from genome assembly GCA_004367855.1 of Oikopleura vanhoeffeni. Taxonomy (NCBI): domain Eukaryota; kingdom Metazoa; phylum Chordata; class Appendicularia; order Copelata; family Oikopleuridae; genus Oikopleura; species Oikopleura vanhoeffeni. Next base: position 190,939 of record SCLH01000195.1, read on the forward strand.
TGTAGAAGATAAGATTGAATGAATAGATGTGTGAAAGAGACTGCTACTGATAACCCGACTGATTTTCCAGATATCTGACTTCTTTAAGTTACCTGAGATTTGAACCGTTATCACAAAATTTATCCCCCCTGACCATGTCTATTCCCATCACAAAATTAGTCTCGCATAAGGCCAAAACGTGCTATTTATAAAGTATAATTTATTTTGGCATGCCCAAAGCAATTCTATTCCATAAAATAGAACGTTTGTGGCCTTTTTGATTAAATTTAGGCGTCTTTTTGTTTGGTTTAGTATAACTAAATAAGAACTTTTAGAAAGCAAGTTAGGTTTATCAGTAGTTTGAATGAATAGAATTGTGACGAAGGCTACGACTGACCCACGCGACTCATTGTCTAAATATTTTGCTTTTCATAAACTTCTTTCAAACTCACCTGAGATTAGAACCGTTCTCACAAAAGCCTCTCTCATGGAAATCTCCCAGACCCTGTGTTGTGTATGAGGCCAAAACGACCTATTCATAAAAAATATTTTCTGTAGAAATATGGCATTTTGTACAGTATGTAAGGTTTTAGTTCTTTTTTTTTCAATTTGCATAAATCTGAATTCCACCTTTTTGATTGGTTTAATCTGGAAAATAGCTGATAGCAAGTTATGTAAATTGGAAAAATGGAAGCAAAAACCTTACATACTGTATATAAATTGAAAAAAACATGTTTGAAATGGTAATCATTTATTAGTTTTTCCTTCCTTATTTTCGAGAAATGACTAGCTTATTATGATTTAGCTGTAGATACGTCATAAAAAACATTTAAATGCATAAAATCTCATTTTGACATTCAAGCAAGGAATGTTGCTAGTACGACAATATACGCCAATGGTCACCTGTGGTCACCTGGGACTGACCCTGACCTGGGACAGCCATACCTTAACGATGTTATCAACCAAAAGTTTTGTGAACATCAAACAGTTTAATTCAAACTCACGAATTAATCACAATCGCTTAGTTATTTTTTAGAGATTTGTAACTGCAGCATGTTTTACTAGCATGGAATTAATCTGCTGTAGTACCTAAGAAATTGCACGATATCTTATCTTGCCATCTCACGAAATATCCGGACCACATACAGATTACTTAAAGATAATTCGATAATTTGAGTTTTTACCGTTCAAATTCACTAGAAAAAATAGATTACACCATGATGTACCAGTATAAGATATGTTTTACGTTTCCTGAAATATTAATTGTTAAAGGAGTACCCGACAAACGTTTTATCTTACCTTTCAGACATAATAGAAAGCTCATTTTACCTGCATTCTCAATTTTGTTATCAGTTTCATTTCAAAAAAATTTGAAAAAAATTTCGGTATAAAATTTTTTCCGAAGTTACCTGTTTTTTTCAAAAAAATATTTTCATTCCACTGGCTGTAGCTTTTAGAGTTTCACTCCTCGGAGCTCCGTGGGCGCTGATTTTGGTTGCCTTAGTTCACTGTGAATTCAATCTTCAGAATCAAAATGAAATTCTTTTCGATAATACAAAAATTCAAATGTTTTCTTTGATTCTGACAATAGACAGATAGCTCAGTACCAATTTTTAAAAATTATTGAATTGCGTCAGGTACTCCCGTAAACTCTAAAACCTATTTCTCATATTGAGCAAATAAACTAAAACAAAAATTTCTGGTCTGTAAGTAGAGTCGGTGTTTAGTGTACTCATTGGGGTACGCTTAACACGCCCGTGCTTCCCGTACCCAAATTGGTCTTAATAAAAAAAAATTAGGTCAATTTGGGTACGAAAAACACGGTGCGTGCTTAGCGTACCCAAATTGGTCTGAATGAAAAATACCGAATGGCACTGGAGGCACAGTGATAGACATGAACTTATGCCGCATAAGTAGGTCAGTACCGGAGGACTTATCTGCAAAAATAAACCCCGCTGATACGGATTCGTTGAGTTTTGTAACGCGATGCGCCTTGTATAATAACAAAAAATCAAGATTATAACATAACCTTCAATACCGTTTCAAACTAGTCCGAGAAGATTGTTTTTCATACTCAAATTGAACCACTTGGAAGGCTCCAATTGTTTTTGTATGGGGAAACATCTTCTTGAGATTCGTACTGAGGTTTTTACGTTTTGCAGATAAGTCTTCCGGTATGCTGACCCTACTTATGGGCAAATTAAGTAATGCCTATCACTGTGCTCCAGCACAGTCGTCGAATCCTCAACCACCTAATGACGCATAATCATGACGTTTGCGTTTTTTTCACAACATTTAATTTTGTCATTCAGAGCAATTTGGGTACACTAAGCACGCCGTGCTTTCCGACCCATATTTGACGCTTATAAATTGTATTAATAAAAAAATAATGCCAGACCAATTTTGGTACGGAAAGCACCACATACAGCAAAGATTAGGGAGGACAAAAAAATCGAGTGGCCAATTTGGGTACGGAAAGCACGCTCCCCTGTAAGTATGCTTTTTGGAAAATATGCAGTCTGTTACACTTTTAAAATTATTGATTAACGTTTTTTATTAGAAAATAAATGTGTGTCTTAGTTTAAATATTTATACGTACAGGGGCGTGGGACTAAACAAAGAATAACTTTACAGAAAATTTTTGCGGAAAAATACAGATGGGCAAAAATTAAATTTTGTCGGATTATCAGAAACCATAATAATCTAAAACAGATGTGAAAAGACCCCTTTGCACCACTTTCTCGACTTCTTTCTTGACTATTTTGTCATCCTTCTTTGGGACTTGCTTTTTTAAAGAACCAATGTGTCTTTTCATTTTAGCCATTTTGGCGATTAACTGTTGATTTTCGGTTTCTAAAGCTGCAATTCGAATGTTTTGAACACCAATTGTAATTTTCATTTCTTCATCTCCCTTATATTGCCCATTAAATTGACTAATAACTCTGCGAGATTGCTTTCGGAGGGACAAATCTTCTTTTTCGAAAAGTTCTTAATGATAGATTTATAAAAAAAATAAAAGAAGTCCAGTTCATTAGTTTGATAATTTGGTCTATCGATAAAAACCTTGATTATTATTCATATTATATATAGAAAAATTCAATTTTTCCATCTAACATAGTCTACGTTACATAGTCTATACCAGGCTTGTAAAAGGGATGGGATAGATAGGGATGGGGATGCATCCCTTGGGGATGCATGGGGATGGGTGGGGATTTTTGCCGAAACTCGATTGGTGGAAACACTACCTATATTACTCACCGCTTTATTAAAACTTTTTAATGACATAAAATAACATTAAACATTATAATATGGGGATGCATCCCTGGGGATACATCCTAGGGATGAGCATCCCTTTTTGGGGATAGATGGGATAAAAAGGGATGGGATGCATCCCATCCCCAAATTGGGGATAAAATGGGGATAGGGATGGAAAAATCGGCTAGGGATGCATCCCTTTACAAGCCTGGTCTATACACAGTCTATACAAGGAACGTTCTAAACACAATAATTATACGGGTGACTAGCAATTTGTCGAAAATGACATCGACGAGAAATAGAAAATTTAGTCATTTTTAAAACAAAATTGCGCTTCATTTTTCAGAATTTAGTCAAAAAATATTGTTTCTTAAGATTTGCCCCTAAATTTTCAAAATATCGGCTTCACGTAAGCTATTTGTTTTGTTCAGTGTTTTACTGGCTTTCTTTTGAGCCTACGTGCAAAAAATCGAAGCACAATTTTTTTTTGAAATTTTTCGTTTTTTTTTCAAAAAATCATATTTTCAAGTCAGCATCGAAATTTGAGACAACATGCACTAGTGTTCTTAGAAATGCAACAAGGTGTACTTTAAAAAATTTTGACCCCATTGTGAAACTAAACCTCGGAGGAGAAAGATTTTAAAGCTAAAAATCGTCGGTTTATTGAACCGCTAAGAAAATTCAGCCATCGAAATAAAAAATCGTACACTAGGTATCTTAGTTCACTAATTCTACGTATTATGTCAACTTTTGAAAAAATTTCGATATATTCATTTAGGAAAAAGATTGTTATTTTCTGGTTTGGTCTAGTACATTATGTACGTTAAGTTGTACCAATGTACTAGACCAAACCAGAAAATTACAATTTTCGTCCTAAAGGGGTTTGGTCTCGGAGGAGATAGATTTAGAAATTTCGCTAAGTGACGACTATGTGACAATTGGTGTAGTCATCAAAATTTCAGTTTGACCTTTAATTTCACAAGATTTCACTAGATTCTATTACGGCCAGGTCTACAAATTGGCACTTTTGGAATTATTGCTCATGGTTTAGATTTTCCTGAAATAGCTCTGCAAAATTGCAAATCAGACATGACCACCCTAAGTGCCAAATTTCTATATGAAAAAAAAATTGGTGGTTTTATCAGGTTTATCTGGTAAGTCTAGATATTTTTACTGAATTGAACTACTGAGTATAGGTATACGCTATAATTATCTATTGGGCTGCCTAGATTTACATAAGTATGAACAGAGGATATGTCACTTTTGACGATATTATTCTTTTTTGTACAATAGACTCAAAAATAGAAAGAAATTTTGAACATAAAATTCAAAAAATAGAATTATTCGACTAATAACATTCTCGAATAATATATGGATTAGAAGCCCTCAGTTGACAGATCGTGACTATTTGAATGATACAAACAACGCGGGATACTAACACCTAATTAAATCACTGGATTGAAAAATAGGCCGATTTCATAAGTAAGTAAAAAGTCACGATCTGTCGGTGTAGGGCCCTTGATTCTTAAAATAACTTAGAAAATTTACTTTCATTTGAAAGAAGCTGAAAATTCTTCCACAATTCTACAATTTCATTATAAATTATGGAAAAATTTGCATAATATCAAAGTTTGTTTAAGCAAAAGCGGCCAATAAGACCCATTTGGGATTATTTTAATCCTTAAAATTAAAAATGCGTGTGGTCACTCGGTTGATTAGAAACTTTCTGGCTATTCGACACTCTTTCACATTTCAATTAGTTTATTTATAGATAATTAAACTCATATTATGGTTCAAAATATAAAACCGTAGTAGATTTATCAATCTTTATTCAAATCTGTTTTGAATTCGTGTAAAAATCAATCGAAACCTTGTTCTGAAAAATAGATCTTGAATAACTTTGCATTTAAACCGAAGGATTTAGATTAATAACACTTGTTAGCCAATTTTCTCTAAGTACCCTTGACAATTACACGAAATATCCGAGGCAAATATTATTATTAAAGCTACGTTTATGTGTTTATGTTAAAAACAACTTTTAGCTCTGAAAACATTATTCAAACCCCTTGCGTTTTAATTGATTATGGTATGTTTTAAATATAAACATAGCTTTTCGATGAAAATATTGTTATCGAATATTCCTCGAAAAAAAGTTCATTCTTGTTAGTTTTGAAACTCATTTTGAGGATTCTTAAAAGTCGGTTATTAATAATAACTTATTAAGTTATTATCATAAAGATGACATTTTCCGAAAAAACGTACGTTGTAGCTTGAAATTCGCGACAATAAACTTATAAAAATATTTTATTACTTGAATGAAAAACCATAGCAGATTTAAAAGGTTGAAAACTCAATAATACCCTAATTCTTACAAAATTTAAACAATTCGCTAAGTTCTACGAATAAAATTCTCGATTTCTCAATTTAAACAGTTGAAAATCGGCTGTCTTGTATTAACTTTTTATATCAATTTTGTCGTGAAAATAGAACGTTTATTTTTTATAGCACTTACCAAGATTAGATGAGACGTCGAAAACTGTACGTCGGAGATGTTCTAGCTGGTTTTGTATTTCGTCGACTGATATTTGGTGAAAAACGTATTATCCTTTTGAGCGTTTTCCCAACCAAAGTGACTTTTTATAGTTAATAGGGTGTCAAAACCATTCAAAGTTTGGCTTTCGGAAACAACTCATTGTATTCATTTTTTAAATATCTCAAAATAACCAAAAATATTTCGTGAATATTTAAACAACTATTTAGTGACATTAATCGTGGTCCGAATCGGCTATTCGTTCTATTTCTCTCAAAATCCATTATGAGATTATAAATTAATTTCTTATTATTTTTTAATAATTAAAACAATGGTCTTATTCGGACATTTTTGGTCATTCTGAACCACCAAAGGACTCAATCGGATAAGTTTTTTTATAAAGCCGAAATATAAACGGTTTAGACACCCTTTTTACTGTAGAGAGTCACTTTGGTTGAAAACAAAACATATATTCAATTTTTTGTAATCTGTTTTTTTAAATTAAAAACGCTAAAAAATCCTTCAGAAGAGAAAATTTCTCCAACAAGCTTTCAAAAAACTCTGAAAATTTATAATTATGAAACTCTGAAGGTCATTTTCTGAGATTTTGTTCTTTACACGATGGGAAGGGATGTAAAAAAATAACATCGTAATTAAATTTTACTTTGAACGGACTCAAATAAATATTTTCTCAGTTTATAAATTTTATCTATTTAATAATCTCAAATCTCTATTATCATCATTTGTTTTCACTTTTCCTGAAACGACCAAATTTTCATTACACTGCTTGAGCATTTGTCCTTTCGTCAATTTGGCCTCCACTTTTTTTTCAAAGTCAACAACCTGTTGAATCTCATTTTCTGAGGAACAGGACGAAGCATCACTAAAACCAGACGAAGACATTTTTTCAAAAAAATATTCGTTAGCTTGCCCAACAAATTTATTCAATATTTTCAAATTGAAAATATTTCGTCAAGAAATTTTGTACAAAATTTATAATAAAGAAAGTATATTGAGGTTTTTTGGTGGGAACCACTGTGGCGCTAGGTGCCCGATAGAGTGTAGTCATGATCAACTTGACAACTCACATTTTGTTAAATTAACACGTAGACAAATTCTTTGAAGGGGACTCAAGTCAAACAAACTGTTTTAAACTTATGTTGTTTATAATTTTTATACATGGTTAATTATACAAAATGATTAAAGTGGCCGCAGTGGGGACCATTTTTGGGAAGGGCTAAAATTCAGAAAAATGAAGATAGCCATCTTGTAGGAAATTTTACGGAAATTTTTTTCCGTACTTTTTCACAAAAATTTTTGGCTAGTCCTGATTGGTCGAAAAAAAAATGCTCAGAAGTAAGTTTTGACCCCGGAATTGAAATTGCAAGGTAAAGTTACATCAGAAAACATACTTGAAAATTATTTCGAAAGTTCAAAAATGGGCAGTAAGGGTACTCAAAAATTTTAAATTGTTTTTAAATTTTTTGGCTGAAAACAACTTTTCAAATTTTGCCCAAAATAACCATGTAATGGAAACCCATTATCATTTAATGGAAACCCATACCCATTTAATCGAAATCCATTAATGGTAAACCATTTATGGAAACCGTTTTTTTTTGCGAAAGTGAGTTTCCATAAATGGTCAGTCAGTGTACTGAGAAAATATGAGAACCCGGGAAACTGCCAGGCAATCAAAACCCTGAATTTAAAATTAAGCTAATAAAATCGGCTCAAATATCAGCAACCATGCAATCATATGCATCATATGATATGCTCGCATTTTGCATCATTCAACTAGTCGTTTACTAGTTTTTATTCTAAATTTTCGAAAAAACAATTTTTATATCAAACGACATAACGAGAGTAAAGCTTTCCAAACAAGTTATTTGGTCTAAATAACCTAATGTGTGACCATTTGGTTACAAATTTCCGGAGGTTACTTTTTGAGTTTCACAATCGATAAAGAAATTATTTATAGAGATGATCAATAGACTTTATATGATTATCTCACCCCACAAATTTGTCGGTCAAATGGTATGCTGAAGCAGCATTGCTGATAAGAAATATTTTGCAACCAAAGTTATTCACTGTGGTGAAGTAGTCAAAGAATTCGATCGCTTATTAAATTTGTGGCGGTTCAAAAAAATAAAATTAGGGTATTTGAAAAAATTGGCAATTTTGTTCTTCTTTTGCGCAAATATCTGAATAAATTTCAAGTTCATTATATTACCAAACAAGAGGCCATTTCATCTAGTTTTTTGTTAAACCATGAGAGTAAGATTTATATAATTTGTGAGAATACACGTTGGACATACTTGAAATTGAATTCAACAGTTTCACCGCATAATTATAATTAATTGGTGCATTGAAAAGTATGTTACTGTGGTTTTGCTAACAAGGTTAACGTTTTAGAGCACTGTTCTAGACACTTCATTTGAAATTTCAAAACACGTTGAGGAAGTCTTTAAGATATTTTCTGATCAGAAACGCATTTCATGAAATCCTTGAAAATAATAAATAATTTAAAATCCAACTTGAACAGAATGTGACATATATCCCCTATTCACACTTTTGTTAATATCCCGGCCCTGATTAGGAAACGTAGTGTGTTTTAAGTAGTAGGGCCGGGATATTAACAAAGGTGTGAATAGGTGATATGCATTCCAGACCCACTTAGGACAGATCCTGAATATTTGAATGATACAAACAACGCGAGATACTGGCACCCAATCAAAACCCTAGATTGCAGAATACGCCGACTGCATTGGTCTGATTTGAACAGAATCCACCAATCAAATGCTCAGATTCCGCATTTTTTCAAATATTCAGTCTCTGTCCTCTGAATGAGCCCCCACTGTGTCAGAATCAAAAAAGAACACACACTATGGTCAATAGTCTATGGAACATAAAATCATTAAGGTGCATTAAACTTTCTCGAAATTGGGTTTCAATAAAATATTTGTCAAGGTTAACTCAAAGCGATATTTTTCGGTCAAGAACCTACACTATGAGACCCTCAACGATTTTTGAGATTTTCGATCAGGGCTCAGAAGAAAACAAAACAAGTTATAGAAATTCCGAAAACCCTAAAATGAAGATCAAATTTTTTTGAGCAATACAGCACCAAGTGGGAGTAGAGTTCTAGAACACTGATTTAAACTTCAATGTCTTTTATCTCGGAAAGGGCAACATGGAAATTGATAAAATTTTGTTAGAATAACGGTTCCTACTACGTCGACAGTTATCGGGAAGATTTTGCGGAAATTTCGATCGGACTTGTTCTAGAATTATGATAAACCGTAATTTTATGATATTTTAGAATTTGTAGCTCAATTTTCTCAAAAACGACTCGGTACATTTTTTTTTTAAATTTATTATTACTCGGAGAAACATGCCTTCTCAATTTCTAGTGCATAACTTTTTTTTGATCATCGCTCCTATTTCTAGAAAATTGCAGATTAGTTCAAACGGAAGTCAATTTTCATGATTTCTAGAAAAATAATTTTCATCGTATTGAGTTGAAAGTACCACCAAATGAAAGCTCATGATATACTGAAGAAAAAATCTGCTTACGTCAAGTTGAAATTTTGATCCCTCATATTCTAGAATCAAGATAACGTAAAAATTTCGAACTGAAACAAAATTTTCTCAAAAACAACTCGGTACATTTTTTTTTGAATTTAATATAATTCGTGGATACATGTCTGCTCAATTTCTAGTGTAAAACTTTTTTATATCATTGCTCCTATTAATAGAAAATTGCATTTTGGTTCAACCTGAAGTCAATTTTCGGAGTTTCTAGAAATTTATTTTCATCCGATTGTACCGAAAGTAACCTCAAATTGAAGCTACTGCAAAACTGAAGCTAAAAGGTGCGACTCACTTTTACTTATTTCCAGAATTTTTTATTAAAATTGAGGTTTTTGTATTTTTTCTCAAAAAATACTTAGAAAAAATGTGAAAAAACTCGAAAATTTTGAGAAAAATCTCGAATTTTTTTTTGATAAGAGCAGAAATGAATTTTTTGGCCTTCCTGAGGCTATTTGGTGCAGTTACTATGTCTCTAACATGAATTAAAAAAGTGAGTAAATTGAGTACCCCCTTAAAGGTGATATCCTAAAAACTTGTGCATCTTGAAGAACAACTGTTCTCGGTGAATTCTGATTTAACAGTAATCTGATACAATCCCACCTACGCCGACACCTACGCTTTTAAAAAGCCTCCTAAAAAATCGCTAAATATGCATTTTCTCCGTCAATTTTCACCGTTTTTCATTATTTTTTTTGTCATGCTCCAAAAAAGCCTCATACATATACATGATGCATTGTTGTCATTTACTCGGAATTTTGCTTTTGGCGGAAAAAAACCGAAAAAACAGAAAGTAAAATTTTAGAATTGGTCAGTTTGGGAGGCTCAGGCGAAAGCTATCTCCTCCACCAGTTTAGAAGATACAGTTTTGTCTCATACCGCATCTGAAAGCACAAGCCTTGTTTGACAAAACGTTAAAAAGTTTTTTATGAAATTTTGATTTTGCGTCTCTTGGGGGCCATGTCAACTTTTTATTTTTAGCTTAAATCTTTGAATTGGTCAGTTTGGGAGGCTCAGGCAAAAGCTATCTCCCCCACCAGTTTGGGAGATACAGTTTTGTCTCATACTGCATCTGAAATCACAGGCCTTGTTTGACAAAACATTAGAGAGTTTTTTTTTGAAATTTTGATTTTGAAAATGTCAACTTTTCATTTTTATTTTTGATTTTGACAAAATTTAGAAACCAAAAAAATTTGACGAAATGCTTCAAAAAAATTTTTCGTAATTTTAAACACCTTTAAGGGGGTGCCATAAACCCAGCAGACTGGAGTCGTTTATAAACTTACGAAAATCAATAAGTCAGTAGATAGTTTTTTTATGCTTATTATGGAGTTTAGCTGATACCGATATAAATATGTTTCAGCTTGATCAAATATTTTTTATACATTTTTAGGAAAGATTTGAGTTCGCGAGTTTTTTCATTTTGAAGATCGTAAAAAATTTCAAAAAATTCAAACTATTATGAAAATTTTCCCGGCATTTTTTGTTCCAAAATTTTTTGTCCAAAATTTTTTCTGATCGTTTTTTGAAAATGAATGAATGAAAAACTAAAAAATAGTCACTTTTGACTTTTTTCATGCATGTCTTACATTATTTCTGACTGTGTGTTTGAAAAATCATAATATGTTTTATTTGTCATTTTTTGTCGACTTTTTTAGAAAAATTAATTAAAATTTTCCGCAAATCAGTCCAAAATTTTTTATTAGTGGTGTTTTTTGAACTCTCCATGAAAATCACGGCCGAATCACATATTAAATATTCTTGGTATCTTATTAATATCCGTATGCCCACTAATAAGTGGTCGCGCGATTTTTTCATTTTCTAAACTATCGATGACATTTTTAACACCTCGGCTTGTACACTCGATAAGTGTCATTTGGCACTGAATATTTAAAAATTTTATGCTGGTCAAATAATTCAAATAAAATTTGTGGTGTAAATAGGCGCCATTTCTTAGATAGTGAGAACATTTTTAAATATCAAAACGCAATTGAAGGTCAATTTTTATCCTCAAAAAAAGTTGTTTTTTCTCTACTTTTTGCCATTTTTGACCATTTTTTCATGGGAAAAAAACTTTATATCAAGGAAATTTTCAAATTAGGCAACGTACACAACAAGACTTTTTAGCGCACTACACCCGACAATGTCTTGAAGTTTATTAAATCGTCTTTAAAAAAATTTCTATGGTCCGGGTTCTATGATTGGACAATGGATGTACAGTGAAAAGTGTTTTTTTTATAATTTTCCGCAGAATAATTAGTTTATGTTAAGAAATTTAAAATATAAACGTTTTGCAAGAATGGACACTTTTAATCATGAAGAGTAAATAATAACAAATAAGATGTTTTACATTTTTTTTCTTTCATTTAGTCGCTCTGGAAAAAAATGTATCAATTCTGCAGGACTTACCTGGCACCCCCCATTTAAAGATTTAGGTGCAACTTTTTAACTTTGGTAGCGTCAACAAGAAAAAAAATAAGCGCAACTTTTCAATTTACATCATAATTATTCCAAATTGTTGTTTTCTGCTTAATTTTGGACCGCCAAAAGCAAATATTCGAAGGTAAGGGGCCGCTTTTGCATTTTGTGAGGCCTTCTCGGACTCCCGAGTCCTGGAGCCTACCAAAAAAAATTGTCGAACAATTTGAAGGAAGAAAAGCGTAGTTGAGTGTTTTTCTTAGGAGGCTTTTTAAAAAAGCGATAGGTCTTAGGCGTAGGTCGGAGATTGTATCAGAATAAGCTGTTGAATTTACAAATCACCGTGAAGAGTTGGTTTCTTGCAAGATTCAAAAAGTTTTTCGGCATAATCAAGCTCTCTAGTAAACTTCGTAAAACTGTCAAAATCTGGCGGAAGAACCCCACGACCCTTAAGGGGGGGACTGGTCGCTGGATTGGTTTTTCTTGATGAAGAAGCTTGGGCTTCATGTTCGAGGATTATTTTCGGATCAGCCAGTTGTAACATCAGCCTTTAACTTGCGTGCAGAAATGTGTCAAAACTTTTTTGTATGTACACAGCGACCCTGACACATAAAGCGACACAAGAGGAACCTAAGCCAAAATGGTTTTATTCTATCCTCCTATTTTATTTCGAAATAAACCTAATTTTAACATCTTTACCTGTATAATTCGTATTTTTAAAACTTTTTTATAAGCGCCTTTTTGTCCTTTAAGTGCTATATTTTATCTTGAATATCGTATCAACCACCGTTTTTTGGACTTTGTGTTCATCGTAAAAATCTATCTCCTTCTAGGTTATAAATTTCAAAATTCACTCAAATTTTACCAGAAGGTTAGTTCACATTAAATAAAAAATCCTGCTAGAGTTTTTTCATTTCGAATCCCAACTGCAAAATAATGAATTTTTAAAGGTCACGTGAAAATTTTCAAAAAAATCTGCTTCGAAGTAGGCCTCAAAAGAAACCACGGAGAACACCGATCAGAAAGTTGGCTTACGTCAAGAGTGAATTTTTGACGCTTTAGTTTGTTAAAATTCAAGCAACACGTTTATAGTTTTTTAGTTCATTTGAAAAAAATACTTAGCCAAAGAAAATTCAAAAAAGACGCAGAAAATTTTTTTTTTATGATGCCCCTAACGCCTCATGATAAGCCGCGACGTATTTTTGGAATCAATAGATGATTGTTTATAGTTTTTTGAAGCCAACTTTTCTTCTCATTAATTTTGCCAAGTTTCTTTCGCCAGGTCTATCTCTTTTTTATCGCTCACTGGAGTTTAGGCTTAAAACTTCTTAACATTACACTGACCATCGTCATTGACGTGTCTTTGATTTCGTTATATGGATCACGGCCCTCAGAGTACATAAATCCTAACTATTTGAATGATACCAAAATACGCAAAGATATTAGCACTCCAATCAAAACCGTTGAAGTAGGAATAATCCGATTTCATTTGGTCAGATTAGGAAATCGATTCACCCAATCAAAGCTTCAGATTTCCGCATTTTTTTCAAATAGTTTTTTAGGCATTTGTACTCTGAGGGCGGTTTTGATCATATACCATAACGGCGCATCATTCCTAAGTAATTTTTTCGTCCAGTTAACTAATATAATTAAATCTTTGACACGAAGCATATTATCTATCCCTGAAAGAATATCTTTAAAATTGAAAATATCTTTATTTAACGATGGAATTTTTAAACAGTAAAATGGGGTGAAATACCATTTTCTAAAACGTGTGAATAATTCACTTGACTTTATTTTTGACAACGTTTTTTTTTAATGCTGATCCAGGGGTGTTAGCTCAGATGGTAGAGCGCCCGCTTAGCATGCGGGAGGTACGGGGATCAATGCCCCGCTCCTCCATACTTTTCCTTTATACTCAAAAAGTTCGCTCAAGAGCCAAACTAGCGGAAGCTTTCGGATAATACTAAGCGGCCTGAGGAGGGTCGCGCTGACCCATAAAATTAATAACAGGTTGGGTGGCAATATCGCCGGAAATTTTCCGAAAAAAACTACCTTTTTTCACGATTTTTTAGCCAAAAATACTTCAGTGCCGGAAATTTATTTAAGATTTATATTACCAATTTGTAATTTTACAAATTCACTTGTGTTGCGTCATGACCTGACGTAATTTTCAGCATGAAGTTCCGCAAAATCTACTTAAATTTTTTATTTTATTCCTGTTTTGGTAGAGTATTTAATTCTACGCATTTTGTGATTCACTTTCATTCGAACCTATTTGAAAGCTGCCCTATAAAATTAAAAAGAAAGTTTCGATCATATCGATAAAAGGCGGCCTTGGTCGACATTTCTTGCCACGATTAAATTTTTCCACCCCAGAATTATGAAGGCTTAGAAGAGGCCACAATTTCGCCAATTTAGGGGGCTTCATCAACATTTCTGCACATTGATATTTAAGGGCGGCTTTCATCGACATTTCTGCCCAAAAATGAAGGCTTGGAAAGAGGCAACATTTTGAATTTTAGGTGCGGTTTTCATCCAACATTTCTGCCAGATTGATAATTTAGGGCGGGTTCATCAACATTTCTGTCCAGAACATTGAATTTTAGGCGGCTTCCATCACATTTTGCCAAAAATGAAAGGCTTGGCAGAGGCAACATTTTGAATTTAAGGCGGGTTTCATCACATTTTTTGCCAGATTGATAATTTAGGGCGGTTTTCATCAACATTTTCTGCCCACAATTGATCTTTAGGGCGGCTTCATCGACATTCTTCTGCATATTGATAATGTTAGGGCGATTCAAATTGACATTTCTGATGCACAGAGTTATAACTTATACTAATTTAATTAGAAAGATCACATTATGACCAACACAAGTTTTATTTAATAATCTGAAATTAAAGCGAATATTTCTGAGATTTTGAAATATTAAGAAGATTTCAATTAATAAGTAGGCCTCCGAGCAAAAAAATGAGCACCCGATAAAAAGGTCCTAGGATTTGAAAATTTCGGACTGAGGAAAATTTGACCGCCTTTGAAATTTAGTCCAAAAAAATTTTTGGCTCCGACCACTCGCTGGCGCTGTTAAAGTGTCGAAAATCGTTTTTTTTTTCGTATTTTCAAGTTAAAAAATTTTAAACAAAAAGCAAAATGTTCCATCTTTTTTTTCGCAATTGCTTACTCCTTTTTTCGGGAGAAAACGTAAAATTCTGCTCCAGATTGACCATCTCCAAAATTTTTTATACCCAAACGCATCACGTGGTGTAACAACCGGAAATGGAGGTGGCCGAAAACTCGAAATATTTTCAAAATTTCAATGATTTAGGGTTCTCAAAAGAATGCGCAAGCATCAACTTTGTTGAAACGGTATGGGTCTCAGATGACCACAGGTGGTGGTTAAACCGCGGATTCCATGATTTGGTGGTGTACAACACCACGGTATTTAGGATTTACAGGAAGTCAATCCATAAGAAATAAATGAAAGTAAACCATTAGAAGAAATTTCACTGGAGATACATTTATTTATTTTTTTTCAGAAAATTTAAAAATTTTGCCGATCGCTGATTAAGTTGAAAAAATAAAAATGCCTCAAAAGTCACTTTTGACCCCGGAAATGAAACCGCATGAATCCAAAATTAATAAATAACAAATTTTAATTTTTTTATAAATCGGATAATGGTTGTTAAGGGTGTAAATCAAAATGACAAAATTGTCTTAGGGGTTCTATAGGCAAAAATGGACTTTTTGAATCTGCTTATTTCCCTCTCGGCATAGACATAGGAAGTGAATAAAACATTTGAATAAGTTAGTTTCGTTAAATCTCTGGAAGACGTTTTGAATCATATTTTAAGATAGCATGTTGAACCAACGCGGTAAATGAGGTAACCAGGAGCAAAAAAATTTTCTTGGAAAAAGCTGTTATTTTTTTTTTTTTTCGTCTATTAGGAAAATGTTTTCAAATTTGACATTAATCCTGGCGAAATTTTCAAAGGCGAAAAAACTGTTGTTCTTTTTTTCAATTTTCTCACTAAAAGGTAATCAAAAGCTGGCGAAAATGGACGTTTTTTTTTGCTATTTTGGCCAACGGAAAGTTTGTATTTTTTTTTTTCATGCTACATGGCAAACTCTAATTTTTCCGTGCAACATATAGTTTTTCGTATTAATTGTTAACAAAACTGGCTTGTGCTGATTTAATGATTTCATTTTTTAACTCCAGGAGTATGATTGAAATTTTATTTTTTTGACGATCCAATTCGTTCGCCATCATTTTTTTTTAAGACCAACGATTCGTAGTTGAATGTTTTTTGGAAACGGTATTTAAACTATGACCAAATATTAACCGTTTCGACGCTCAGAGCAGAAAAGAATTTTCGACTTGAAACTCTGAAGGCTTATTACGGTGAATTTGGGAAAAAAGTAAAAATTTATTTTATTTAATCGAGATTTAAGGTCAGACATACATTTTTAAACCTTTAATTTTTCAAAAATTTAATTACTTTTGAGTTTGTCCTCTTTTAGTGGGCTGAAGCAATCTTGATCAAATAAATTTATTTTTATCCTCAAAAATAGGTTTTTTAACGATTTTTTCGTAATGTTTTTTTTGGCATTATCGTAATGTTTGTTTTGTAAAGCCCAAAATTCTCAGTTTGGAGGCTCAGTCAAAAGCTATCTCCCTCACCAGTTTAGGTATCAGTTTGTTCATACTGCAATTCGAACACAGGCCTTGTTTGACAAAACAATTTAGAGAGTTTTTTTTGAAAGTTTTGATTTGGCGTCTCTTGGGCGGTCCATGTCAACTTTTTCAATTTGTACTATTTTTGACAAAGATTTAGAAACCAGAAAAAATCGCGAATTTCAACATAATTTTTTTCGTAATATTCAAACACCTTAAAGATTTTGGTGCAATTTTTAACTGTCGGTAGCGTCAAAAGAAAACAAATTAGCGCACTTTCAATTTACATCATAAATATAATCAATAATTTTGTTTTCGTTTTTTGGGCCGCCAAAAGCCAAATTCCGAATTAAAGAACAATAATGCATTATTGAGCGAGGCTTCTTTGAACCAGAAACACAAAAAATAATCAAATGGTGGAAAATTGACGGAGAAAACGCGAAAAATAAGATCAGTGACCGTTTGTGCGTGGATTTGAATCACTATTTTTTTACTTGTACCAGAAGCGTTTAATTTCTCAATTTGAAGGTCACGTGATCGTTTTTGGACTTTGGGTGTAATAGAAAGTCTTAAAAACTGTTAGAAGAGAACCATTTCAAACTTATATTTCAAAAATTGGATTTAGTAACTTTTGAAAAAAAATTCTACTTTCACCACTTTATTCCTTGAATATACGGTCACGTGGTCATCTTCGGGCATGTTGGTAAATGAGAAAACAGTCTTAGAATTTTTCTTTTCTTGATCCTGGCTCAAAGGCTTTTTGATGATTTAAATTTTTTTTGCAAAAAATAAGTTACTGTAATACACGTAAAAATTTTCGAAAAAACGCACAAACGTCATTATCCTAAAAGTCGTATGAACAACACCTTTTGTAAATTGTAATTCATACATGAATAAGGGTCCTAAATTGCGATTAAAGACCATCGCGCTACGGATGGCTCCATAAGACACCTACGGGAGTTAAGCAATTTTTTGAAAAAAACAGGAAGTATTTTGACCGGGCTTATTTTCTTGAAATATACGGCCACGTGATCATTTTGGCTTTTGGTGTGAATTGAAAGAATTTTTATTTTGTGATTCGAAAAAATTTTGCAAACAAATAAAGTACCTGTACATACGTTAAAATTTTTCAAACAAAAAACGCCAAACGTCAATTTTGTTTATAAAGTTAATCAATAATTTTAATAAATTNAGCACCCACCTAAGCAAAGTATAGGGAGGACAAAAAAAGTCGATTGGCCAATTTGGGTACGGAAAGCACGCTCCCCTGTAAGTATGCTTTTTGGAAAATATGCAGTCTGTTACACTTTTAAAATTATTGATTAACGTTTTTTATTAGAAAATAAATGTGTGTCTTAGTTTAAATATTTATACGTACAGGGGCGTGGGACTAAACAAAGAATAACTTTACAGAAAATTTTTGCGGAAAAATACAGATGGGCAAAAATTAAATTTTGTCGGATTATCAGAAACCATAATAATCTAAAACAGATGTGAAAAGACCCCTTTGCACCACTTTCTCGACTTCTTTCTTGACTATTTTGTCATCCTTCTTTGGGACTTGCTTTTTTAAAGAACCAATGTGTCTTTTCATTTTAGCCATTTTGGCGATTAACTGTTGATTTTCGGTTTCTAAAGCTGCAATTCGAATGTTTTGAACACCAATTGTAATTTTCATTTCTTCATCTCCCTTATATTGCCCATTAAATTGACTAATAACTCTGCGAGATTGCTTTCGGAGGGACAAATCTTCTTTTTCGAAAAGTTCTTAATGATAGATTTATAAAAAAAATAAAAGAAGTCCAGTTCATTAGTTTGATAATTTGGTCTATCGATAAAAACCTTGATTATTATTCATATTATATATAGAAAAATTCAATTTTTCCATCTAACATAGTCTACGTTACATAGTCTATACCAGGCTTGTAAAAGGGATGGGATAGATAGGGATGGGGATGCATCCCTTGGGGATGCATGGGGATGGGTGGGGATTTTTGCCGAAACTCGATTGGTGGAAACACTACCTATATTACTCACGCTTATAAAACTTTTTATATGACATACAACATTGTAAATAACATTAAACATATAATATGGGGATGCATCCCTGGGGATACATCCCTAGGGATGCATCCCTTTTTTGGGGATAGATGGGGATAAAAAGGGATGGGATGCATCCCATCCCCAAATTGGGGATAAAATGGGGATAGGGATGGAAAAATCGGCTAGGGATGCATCCCTTTACAAGCCTGGTCTATACACAGTCTATACAAGGAACGTTCTAAACACAATAATTATACGGGTGACTAGCAATTTGTCGAAAATGACATCGACGAGAAATAGAAAATTTAGTCATTTTTAAAACAAAATTGCGCTTCATTTTTCAGAATTTAGTCAAAAAATATTGTTTCTTAAGATTTGCCCCTAAATTTTCAAAATATCGGCTTCACGTAAGCTATTTGTTTTGTTCAGTGTTTTACTGGCTTTCTTTTGAGCCTACGTGCAAAAAATCGAAGCACAATTTTTTTTTGAAATTTTTCGTTTTTTTTTCAAAAAATCATATTTTCAAGTCAGCATCGAAATTTGAGACAACATGCACTAGTGTTCTTAGAAATGCAACAAGGTGTACTTTAAAAAATTTTGACCCCATTGTGAAACTAAACCTCGGAGGAGAAAGATTTTAAAGCTAAAAATCGTCGGTTTATTGAACCGCTAAGAAAATTCAGCCATCGAAATAAAAAATCGTACACTAGGTATCTTAGTTCACTAATTCTACGTATTATGTCAACTTTTGAAAAAATTTCGATATATTCATTTAGGAAAAAGATTGTTATTTTCTGGTTTGGTCTAGTACATTATGTACGTTAAGTTGTACCAATGTACTAGACCAAACCAGAAAATTACAATTTTCGTCCTAAAGGGGTTTGGTCTCGGAGGAGATAGATTTAGAAATTTCGCTAAGTGACGACTATGTGACAATTGGTGTAGTCATCAAAATTTCAGTTTGACCTTTAATTTCACAAGATTTCACTAGATTCTATTACGGCCAGGTCTACAAATTGGCACTTTTGGAATTATTGCTCATGGTTTAGATTTTCCTGAAATAGCTCTGCAAAATTGCAAATCAGACATGACCACCCTAAGTGCCAAATTTCTATATGAAAAAAAAATTGGTGGTTTTATCAGGTTTATCTGGTAAGTCTAGATATTTTTACTGAATTGAACTACTGAGTATAGGTATACGCTATAATTATCTATTGGGCTGCCTAGATTTACATAAGTATGAACAGAGGATATGTCACTTTTGACGATATTATTCTTTTTTGTACAATAGACTCAAAAATAGAAAGAAATTTTGAACATAAAATTCAAAAAATAGAATTATTCGACTAATAACATTCTCGAATAATATATGGATTAGAAGCCCTCAGTTGACAGATCGTGACTATTTGAATGATACAAACAACGCGGGATACTAACACCTAATTAAATCACTGGATTGAAAAATAGGCCGATTTCATAAGTAAGTAAAAAGTCACGATCTGTCGGTGTAGGGCCCTTGATTCTTAAAATAACTTAGAAAATTTACTTTCATTTGAAAGAAGCTGAAAATTCTTCCACAATTCTACAATTTCATTATAAATTATGGAAAAATTTGCATAATATCAAAGTTTGTTTAAGCAAAAGCGGCCAATAAGACCCATTTGGGATTATTTTAATCCTTAAAATTAAAAATGCGTGTGGTCACTCGGTTGATTAGAAACTTTCTGGCTATTCGACACTCTTTCACATTTCAATTAGTTTATTTATAGATAATTAAACTCATATTATGGTTCAAAATATAAAACCGTAGTAGATTTATCAATCTTTATTCAAATCTGTTTTGAATTCGTGTAAAAATCAATCGAAACCTTGTTCTGAAAAATAGATCTTGAATAACTTTGCATTTAAACCGAAGGATTTAGATTAATAACACTTGTTAGCCAATTTTCTCTAAGTACCCTTGACAATTACACGAAATATCCGAGGCAAATATTATTATTAAAGCTACGTTTATGTGTTTATGTTAAAAACAACTTTTAGCTCTGAAAACATTATTCAAACCCCTTGCGTTTTAATTGATTATGGTATGTTTTAAATATAAACATAGCTTTTCGATGAAAATATTGTTATCGAATATTCCTCGAAAAAAAGTTCATTCTTGTTAGTTTTGAAACTCATTTTGAGGATTCTTAAAAGTCGGTTATTAATAATAACTTATTAAGTTATTATCATAAAGATGACATTTTCCGAAAAAACGTACGTTGTAGCTTGAAATTCGCGACAATAAACTTATAAAAATATTTTATTACTTGAATGAAAAACCATAGCAGATTTAAAAGGTTGAAAACTCAATAATACCCTAATTCTTACAAAATTTAAACAATTCGCTAAGTTCTACGAATAAAATTCTCGATTTCTCAATTTAAACAGTTGAAAATCGGCTGTCTTGTATTAACTTTTTATATCAATTTTGTCGTGAAAATAGAACGTTTATTTTTTATAGCACTTACCAAGATTAGATGAGACGTCGAAAACTGTACGTCGGAGATGTTCTAGCTGGTTTTGTATTTCGTCGACTGATATTTGGTGAAAAACGTATTATCCTTTTGAGCGTTTTCCCAACCAAAGTGACTTTTTATAGTTAATAGGGTGTCAAAACCATTCAAAGTTTGGCTTTCGGAAACAACTCATTGTATTCATTTTTTAAATATCTCAAAATAACCAAAAATATTTCGTGAATATTTAAACAACTATTTAGTGACATTAATCGTGGTCCGAATCGGCTATTCGTTCTATTTCTCTCAAAATCCATTATGAGATTATAAATTAATTTCTTATTATTTTTTAATAATTAAAACAATGGTCTTATTCGGACATTTTTGGTCATTCTGAACCACCAAAGGACTCAATCGGATAAGTTTTTTTATAAAGCCGAAATATAAACGGTTTAGACACCCTTTTTACTGTAGAGAGTCACTTTGGTTGAAAACAAAACATATATTCAATTTTTTGTAATCTGTTTTTTTAAATTAAAAACGCTAAAAAATCCTTCAGAAGAGAAAATTTCTCCAACAAGCTTTCAAAAAACTCTGAAAATTTATAATTATGAAACTCTGAAGGTCATTTTCTGAGATTTTGTTCTTTACACGATGGGAAGGGATGTAAAAAAATAACATCGTAATTAAATTTTACTTTGAACGGACTCAAATAAATATTTTCTCAGTTTATAAATTTTATCTATTTAATAATCTCAAATCTCTATTATCATCATTTGTTTTCACTTTTCCTGAAACGACCAAATTTTCATTACACTGCTTGAGCATTTGTCCTTTCGTCAATTTGGCCTCCACTTTTTTTTCAAAGTCAACAACCTGTTGAATCTCATTTTCTGAGGAACAGGACGAAGCATCACTAAAACCAGACGAAGACATTTTTTCAAAAAAATATTCGTTAGCTTGCCCAACAAATTTATTCAATATTTTCAAATTGAAAATATTTCGTCAAGAAATTTTGTACAAAATTTATAATAAAGAAAGTATATTGAGGTTTTTTGGTGGGAACCACTGTGGCGCTAGGTGCCCGATAGAGTGTAGTCATGATCAACTTGACAACTCACATTTTGTTAAATTAACACGTAGACAAATTCTTTGAAGGGGACTCAAGTCAAACAAACTGTTTTAAACTTATGTTGTTTATAATTTTTATACATGGTTAATTATACAAAATGATTAAAGTGGCCGCAGTGGGGACCATTTTTGGGAAGGGCTAAAATTCAGAAAAATGAAGATAGCCATCTTGTAGGAAATTTTACGGAAATTTTTTTCCGTACTTTTTCACAAAAATTTTTGGCTAGTCCTGATTGGTCGAAAAAAAAATGCTCAGAAGTAAGTTTTGACCCCGGAATTGAAATTGCAAGGTAAAGTTACATCAGAAAACATACTTGAAAATTATTTCGAAAGTTCAAAAATGGGCAGTAAGGGTACTCAAAAATTTTAAATTGTTTTTAAATTTTTTGGCTGAAAACAACTTTTCAAATTTTGCCCAAAATAACCATGTAATGGAAACCCATTATCATTTAATGGAAACCCATACCCATTTAATCGAAATCCATTAATGGTAAACCATTTATGGAAACCGTTTTTTTTTGCGAAAGTGAGTTTCCATAAATGGTCAGTCAGTGTACTGAGAAAATATGAGAACCCGGGAAACTGCCAGGCAATCAAAACCCTGAATTTAAAATTAAGCTAATAAAATCGGCTCAAATATCAGCAACCATGCAATCATATGCATCATATGATATGCTCGCATTTTGCATCATTCAACTAGTCGTTTACTAGTTTTTATTCTAAATTTTCGAAAAAACAATTTTTATATCAAACGACATAACGAGAGTAAAGCTTTCCAAACAAGTTATTTGGTCTAAATAACCTAATGTGTGACCATTTGGTTACAAATTTCCGGAGGTTACTTTTTGAGTTTCACAATCGATAAAGAAATTATTTATAGAGATGATCAATAGACTTTATATGATTATCTCACCCCACAAATTTGTCGGTCAAATGGTATGCTGAAGCAGCATTGCTGATAAGAAATATTTTGCAACCAAAGTTATTCACTGTGGTGAAGTAGTCAAAGAATTCGATCGCTTATTAAATTTGTGGCGGTTCAAAAAAATAAAATTAGGGTATTTGAAAAAATTGGCAATTTTGTTCTTCTTTTGCGCAAATATCTGAATAAATTTCAAGTTCATTATATTACCAAACAAGAGGCCATTTCATCTAGTTTTTTGTTAAACCATGAGAGTAAGATTTATATAATTTGTGAGAATACACGTTGGACATACTTGAAATTGAATTCAACAGTTTCACCGCATAATTATAATTAATTGGTGCATTGAAAAGTATGTTACTGTGGTTTTGCTAACAAGGTTAACGTTTTAGAGCACTGTTCTAGACACTTCATTTGAAATTTCAAAACACGTTGAGGAAGTCTTTAAGATATTTTCTGATCAGAAACGCATTTCATGAAATCCTTGAAAATAATAAATAATTTAAAATCCAACTTGAACAGAATGTGACATATATCCCCTATTCACACTTTTGTTAATATCCCGGCCCTGATTAGGAAACGTAGTGTGTTTTAAGTAGTAGGGCCGGGATATTAACAAAGGTGTGAATAGGTGATATGCATTCCAGACCCACTTAGGACAGATCCTGAATATTTGAATGATACAAACAACGCGAGATACTGGCACCCAATCAAAACCCTAGATTGCAGAATACGCCGACTGCATTGGTCTGATTTGAACAGAATCCACCAATCAAATGCTCAGATTCCGCATTTTTTCAAATATTCAGTCTCTGTCCTCTGAATGAGCCCCCACTGTGTCAGAATCAAAAAAGAACACACACTATGGTCAATAGTCTATGGAACATAAAATCATTAAGGTGCATTAAACTTTCTCGAAATTGGGTTTCAATAAAATATTTGTCAAGGTTAACTCAAAGCGATATTTTTCGGTCAAGAACCTACACTATGAGACCCTCAACGATTTTTGAGATTTTCGATCAGGGCTCAGAAGAAAACAAAACAAGTTATAGAAATTCCGAAAACCCTAAAATGAAGATCAAATTTTTTTGAGCAATACAGCACCAAGTGGGAGTAGAGTTCTAGAACACTGATTTAAACTTCAATGTCTTTTATCTCGGAAAGGGCAACATGGAAATTGATAAAATTTTGTTAGAATAACGGTTCCTACTACGTCGACAGTTATCGGGAAGATTTTGCGGAAATTTCGATCGGACTTGTTCTAGAATTATGATAAACCGTAATTTTATGATATTTTAGAATTTGTAGCTCAATTTTCTCAAAAACGACTCGGTACATTTTTTTTTTAAATTTATTATTACTCGGAGAAACATGCCTTCTCAATTTCTAGTGCATAACTTTTTTTTGATCATCGCTCCTATTTCTAGAAAATTGCAGATTAGTTCAAACGGAAGTCAATTTTCATGATTTCTAGAAAAATAATTTTCATCGTATTGAGTTGAAAGTACCACCAAATGAAAGCTCATGATATACTGAAGAAAAAATCTGCTTACGTCAAGTTGAAATTTTGATCCCTCATATTCTAGAATCAAGATAACGTAAAAATTTCGAACTGAAACAAAATTTTCTCAAAAACAACTCGGTACATTTTTTTTTGAATTTAATATAATTCGTGGATACATGTCTGCTCAATTTCTAGTGTAAAACTTTTTTATATCATTGCTCCTATTAATAGAAAATTGCATTTTGGTTCAACCTGAAGTCAATTTTCGGAGTTTCTAGAAATTTATTTTCATCCGATTGTACCGAAAGTAACCTCAAATTGAAGCTACTGCAAAACTGAAGCTAAAAGGTGCGACTCACTTTTACTTATTTCCAGAATTTTTTATTAAAATTGAGGTTTTTGTATTTTTTCTCAAAAAATACTTAGAAAAAATGTGAAAAAACTCGAAAATTTTGAGAAAAATCTCGAATTTTTTTTTGATAAGAGCAGAAATGAATTTTTTGGCCTTCCTGAGGCTATTTGGTGCAGTTACTATGTCTCTAACATGAATTAAAAAAGTGAGTAAATTGAGTACCCCCTTAAAGGTGATATCCTAAAAACTTGTGCATCTTGAAGAACAACTGTTCTCGGTGAATTCTGATTTAACAGTAATCTGATACAATCCCACCTACGCCGACACCTACGCTTTTAAAAAGCCTCCTAAAAAATCGCTAAATATGCATTTTCTCCGTCAATTTTCACCGTTTTTCATTATTTTTTTTGTCATGCTCCAAAAAAGCCTCATACATATACATGATGCATTGTTGTCATTTACTCGGAATTTTGCTTTTGGCGGAAAAAAACCGAAAAAACAGAAAGTAAAATTTTAGAATTGGTCAGTTTGGGAGGCTCAGGCGAAAGCTATCTCCTCCACCAGTTTAGAAGATACAGTTTTGTCTCATACCGCATCTGAAAGCACAAGCCTTGTTTGACAAAACGTTAAAAAGTTTTTTATGAAATTTTGATTTTGCGTCTCTTGGGGGCCATGTCAACTTTTTATTTTTAGCTTAAATCTTTGAATTGGTCAGTTTGGGAGGCTCAGGCAAAAGCTATCTCCCCCACCAGTTTGGGAGATACAGTTTTGTCTCATACTGCATCTGAAATCACAGGCCTTGTTTGACAAAACATTAGAGAGTTTTTTTTTGAAATTTTGATTTTGAAAATGTCAACTTTTCATTTTTATTTTTGATTTTGACAAAATTTAGAAACCAAAAAAATTTGACGAAATGCTTCAAAAAAATTTTTCGTAATTTTAAACACCTTTAAGGGGGTGCCATAAACCCAGCAGACTGGAGTCGTTATAACTTACGAAAATAATAAGTCAGTATATTTTTTTATGCTTATTATAGTTAGCTGAACCGATATAAATATGTTTCAGCTTGATAAAATTATTTTTATACATTTTAGGAAAGATTTGAGTTCGAGTTTTCATTTTTGAAATCGTAAAAATTTCAAAAAAATTCAAACTATTATGAAAATTTTCCGCATTTTTTGTCCAAAATTTTTTCTGATCGTTTTTTTGAAATGAATGAATAAAAACTAAAAAAATAGTCACTTTGACTTTTTTCATGCATGTCTACATATTTTCTGACTGNAAAAATCTGCTTCGAAAGTAGGCTCAAAAGAAAGCCACGGAAACACCGATCAGAAAGTTGGCTTACGTCAAGATGATATTTTGACGTTTTAGTTGTTAAATTCAAGCAAACGTTATTTTTTTAGTTCATTTGAAAAAAATACTTAGAAAAAAATCAAAAAAACGCAAAAATTTTTTTTGATGATTTGGTCGGTAGTACACTTTGTTATCACCCTGGGTCATTTTGCAGCATTTATGATGCCCCTAACGCCCCATAAAGCCAGCGAGTATTTTGACAATAGATTATTGTTTATAGTTTTTTGAAGCCAACTTTTTTCTCATTAATTTTGCAAGTTCTTTCGCCATCTATCTATTTTTTATCGCTCACTGAGTTTAGGCTTCAAACTTCTTACATTACTGACGAATCGTCATTGACGATGTCTTGATTTTAGTTATATGGATCAACGGCCCTCAGAGTACAAATCCTAACTATTTGAATGATACAAACAACGCAAGATATTAGCACCCAATCAAAACCGTTGAATAAGGAATAATCCGATTTCATTG
Organism: Oikopleura vanhoeffeni; assembly: GCA_004367855.1. Lineage (NCBI taxonomy): Eukaryota > Metazoa > Chordata > Appendicularia > Copelata > Oikopleuridae > Oikopleura > Oikopleura vanhoeffeni. The sequence goes on from SCLH01000195.1 coordinate 217,656, forward strand.
GTCAGATTAGGAAATGATCAACCAATCAAATGCTCAGCTTTCGCATTTTTCAAATAGTTAGGATTTGTACTCTGAGGGCGGTTGATCCATATACCATAACGGCGCACATTCCTAAGTAATTTTTTCGTCCAGTTAACTAATCTAATTAAATCTTTGACACGAAGCATATTATCTATCCCTGAAAGAATATCTTTAAAATTGAAAATCTCTATTATTTAACGATGGAATTTTTAAACAGTAAAATGGGTGAACATACCATTTTCTAAAACCGTGTGAATAATTCACTTGACTTTATTTTTGACAACGTTTTTTTTAATACTGATCATGGGGGTGTAGCTCAGATGGTAGAGCGCCCGCTTAGCATGCGGGAGGTACGGGGATCAATGCCCCGCTCCTCCATACTTTTTCTTTTAATCAAAAAGTTCGCTCAAGAGCCAAAACTAGCGGAAGCTTTTGGATAATACTAAAGCGGCCTGAGACGGGCCGCCTGACCATAAATTAATACAGGTGGGTGGCAATATCGCCGAATTTTCCGAAAAAAATTTTTCACGATTTTTAGCAAAAATACTTCCAGTGCCGAAATTATTTAAGATTTATATTACAATTTGTAATTTACAAATCACTTTGTGTGCGTCATGACTGACGTCATTTTCAGCATTGAATTCCCAAAATCTACTTTAAATTTTTATTTTATTCCGTTTGGTAGAGTATTTAATTCTACGCATTTTGGTGATTCACTTCATTCGAACCTATCTTGAAGCTCCCTATAAAATTAAAAGAAAGTTCGACATATGACGTCTATTNAATAAATTTACAACCAATTTGAATCTTCATTTTTAAGTTCCCTATAAATTATACTGTTGAATTGTTATCGAGGTATAATATATGCATTTTAATAGACTAACTACATTATATTAAAGCTTTCAGTTTATATCAAACCATCATCAGTAACTTTTTTTGTGAGATAAGTCTCACAAAAAAAAATACTGATGATGGTTTGATATAAACTGAAAGCTTTAATATAATGTAGTCACTGAGTACATAATATAATTTATATTGACTACTGTGTATTATACTGACTATTAGTACTGACTACATTATATGACTACTAGTCAGTCTATTAAAATGTATGAATTATACCGTTTCGATTACCTAATCTTTGTAAAAATTACTAGAATTCAAAGAAATATGCCGAAGTTATTCATAGGCTATAAATTATAAGTCACTTCAAATCAGCCAAAAATGATGGAAAAAATGATCGCAGAAAATTCTCCTTCTGATTAATTTAAAAATTTAACAATGTGAATTTAGAAATATTTCCTTAAATTTTTTCGGAAACTTGGTTCAAATTTAATGACGAGTTGATTGAAAGGCCATTTTTCGCCATACTTTTACTTCCGAAAAGATACTTTTTGATCAAAATTCGGAAAGTTTTTAGGAAAGTGTTTTGAGTACAATTTGCGAAAACAATTAGCCTTCTAGACATACCTATACATAGGTATTTGGACCAAAAATATTTTATTGTGAGTGAAATTTCAAAATATCTGATTTAGATATTAGTATGAATAAACTGATATGTTTTGAAAAAATAAATTATTTTTGAAAATCATGCCAGAGTGATACACTTATACCATATTTGGCTTAATATTTTAATAATAATCAAATAATTTCATTAAATAGAAAAAACCAACAATTTTTCCCTTAAAAACGTGATTTTTTCATGAATATTTTGAAATATTTTTTGATTTCCAACAGATAAAGTCAATCAGACAAAAGTAGTAAGTACAAAGCACTGCGCAGTTATTAAAATTAACATACATTTTCTTGGGTCTATCATGAAGTGGTATCACGTGGTTTAATTAACCTTGCTTTTAAAGTTTCTATAATATAATATATTTTTTTCGAAAGTTTAACTCTTCAACTTGCTCATACAGGAAAAATTGAAGGTTAATATTATAAGAGTTTTCTGTAAACAACGCTAAATAAATAGCCTCCTGAAAAGCTATTAATAATAGCCTATTATGCCTTGGCGGAACTTTTTTAATATGCTTCGGAGGGTTAAGGAACAATACAAATCTTGTACTGAACCTTATTTTTATATTGAACAAAATGAAATTTTTATCATTTTTGACTTTCGAATATATTCTGGAAAATGCAGTGCACTACACAAATTGTGTGACACAATTCATATGAAGGCAATGGGCAGCAGTGAGGCAAATGAGCAAAACTTAAGCCACAAACTAGCGTGTTGTTAGCTACATCCACTGTAGTTATCCATCAGATGACTCAATCAGAAGTGGTACCGAAGTTTGTGAACATTAACATTTTTCAGGTTATTTACTGTATCTTTCATTTTATTTTAAGATCTAAATTGATTCGATTAAAGGTTTTCAAATGGCGTTTTCACTGAAGGTTGTCATATTTGTAAATTAAAGTTTAACGGGCAAGTGATTGCAAACATCATTTCTGACAAATAACAGGTTGCAAAAACAATCGTATTTTTGTACTTAATGTTCTATCATTTTATTAGCATTCGAAGTTCAAGTTTTTAACTATAATTCTTGTTATTTGAAACAACTTTTATAAGATCTTAAAAATTATATATGCTGATAGCTCTCAATAACACTTTGTTCATGTTCTAAATTAGAAAAAAATGAAACTCAACCACAGCTTTACCAAAAGTGGTCGGGCTTTTTATCAGAACTGAGGACCATATCTGAAACCGCACTTAAAAATAAATTCAGCATATTAAGTTATGTGGTAGTAATTACAAAATTTTAGAAAGTAAAACTTAATACAATTTGTATATTTATAATTTATAAGCTGGTGGGTTTCAATCTAACCAAAAAGTAAAAAATGCTCTTAATATATTTTGTAACAGTAATGGGCTTATGACTGTATTCAATTTGTTTAGGAAAAACACTCCTTAATTCAACCAAGTAAGGTTCGGATATAAAAAGTGAGTGTAAGTGATAAACGTAATAAAAACGTATTGCTATGTCAGGTCCCTTTCTTGCTTGCTGCAAAAAAGTCATTAATGAATGCATTTAAACACAAAAAAAGAATGATATAGGAAATTAAATCCAAATTGTTGTTTATTGATAATTTCTGTCAACAAAACTTTGTTGTAAAAGCTTTCATAATTTTCCAATTTTTAAGGACCTCTGCGAAAAAATTCAACATAATCAGATGTCATTTTGAAGGGGTCGTGCTTTCCGTACCCAAATTGGCCAATCGACTTTTTTTGTCCTCACTATACTTTGCTTAGGTGGGTACGGAAAGCACGCCCGTGCTTTCCGTACTCAAATTGGTCTGCATTTATTTTTTCGATTTAGGTCAATTTGGGTACGGAAAGCACGGGCGTGCTTAGCGTACCCAAATTGGTCAGAATGAAAAATATGTTGTGAAAAACGCAACGTCATGATTATGTGTCATTAGGGTGGTTGAAGAATTTCACCAACTGCACTGGAGCACAGTGATAGGCATAACTTATGCCGCATCAGTAGGATCAGTACCGGGAGACTTATCTGCAAAACGAAACCCCTCAGTACGGATTCTTTGAGTTTTTGTGACGCGATCGGTATGATGATAACAACAAATCAATAATAAATCAACCTTTATAGCGCCTTTCTTTTATACTAGAATTGTCTATATAATAAATCTCCGGTTACCGGTGAACCAGAAGTCCGATAAAAATGAAAAAAAAATCTCCGTTGAGCTTTTTNTAGCCTACCCAAATTGGTCTGACTGCACTGAATCACAGTGATAGACCGCATAAGTACGGTCAGTACCGGGAGACTTATCTGCTAAACGAAACCCCTCAGTACGGATTCTTTGAGTTTTTGTGACGCGATCGGTATGATGATAACAACAAATCAATAATAAATCAACCTTTATAGCGCCTTTCAAAGCCCGAAAGGTTGTTTTTTTATTCTCAAATTAAGACCACTTGGAGGCTCCAAATTTTTTTCACGGTCGAAATCATTCTTTTTGATCAAGTTAAGCCTCATTAACTCAAAGAATCCGTACTGAGGGTTTCGTTTAGCAGATAAGTCTCCCGGTACTGACCGTACTTATGCGGTCTATCACTGTGATTCAGTGCAGTCAGACCAATTTGGGTAGGCTAAGCACGCCCGTGCTTTCCGTACCCAAATTGACCTAAATAAAAATGAAAAATGCAGACCAATTTGGGTACGGAAAGCACGGGCGTACCCTAGACACCGACTCATTTTGAATACAATTTTAGATATCATTGATATTTTCCATTTATTGTAAGACTCAAATTTGATTTATAAATTGTATATAATATCATCGATTAATATCATATCAAATTTGAATCTTACAATAAATGAAAAATTTAGAAACCACAAGTTATTCACAGCAGGGCCCGGCGTACAGCCAATACGGTATAGGTGAAGGCGTATGGGTGAAACATACGCAAAAACCTACGTAAGCCTCCGCAATCGCCCACGCATCTAAAAATAAAAACTTTTACTCCCTGACGTCCAGCGTATAGGTGAAAGGCAAAAGATAGTTTTTTTTTCAAAACTTCTCGGGCAAAAAAGAAAGGCGTTTTCAAAACGATAGGTATATTTGAGTTTTTTTATAAACAAAAACAATCTAATTAATTTGTAGTTTAACTTCTCATTTGATTAATATGGTTTCCTCATTAAATCATTTGATGATAATGGCTCCAGTAGCTTTAGAATTTTTCTGGCGTATTTCTAGCACTTTTATTTTCTCTGTGAGCGATAAGCTATAGTTTTTTTGAGTAGTACCTTTATTTTTCTTAGATAGTTTTCTTATTAGGACAACCACCCCTAGTCATGACGATTACGTAAAAACCATAAGCGATATCAAGAAACAGGTTTTAACATTCAAATGCCAACTAAAAAAGCTCAACGGAGATTTTTTTTTCATTTTTATCGGACTTCTGGTTCACCGGTAACCGGAGATTTATTATATAGACAATTCTAGTATAAAATTTGAGAATAAATCGAAACTCGTTTTTTTCTCACAAGAATTCATCAAAAATACAGTTCAAGCATTAAATGTGTAGACAATCGTCATATAAGAATGAACAGACATAAAAATTTGACTTTCCGGCTGATTTTCAGAAAAAAAAAATTTGGGCTCATCGAGATTCGATCAATCTACAAAAAAATAAATTACGGTTTATATCTGGTAAACCGGATGTCAAATCAACTTATTAAAATCGTTCTTCGATATCGCCTACGTTTTCACGTTATCTTAATGACTAGGAGTGGTTGTCCTAAAAAAACTAGCCTGGAAATCATTCGGAATTTATTTTTAATAACAATTTTATCAAATATATTTTGTTGAATAAAATAAAATTAATAAATTCTAGAAGCTGAATTCGAATCACTGCGTCAGTCAATAACCCAAGAAAAGTAGTTTTTGAGGTTTCCAAAACAATAACTTTTGCATTTGTGATGAAAAATTGACCAAAAAATCACCCTAAATTCTGTCTCTGACCTTTTAACTAAATTATAAATGCTAGATCTTGTTTTAATTGACCAATCAGAGCGTATCTTCCCCGGCGTATAGGTGAAATCCGGCGTAAATGTGAGGGTTCCTGCGAAAAAACTTTCACCTTTACGCCAGACCCTGCTGTATATATATTTTTTTAGTTTTGTATCAAACTTTCTATAAAACAAAATTTAAATTTAATTGTCATTTCCGATTTCCTATTCTCTTTGTATCTCCTAACTTTTCCCTGTTTATTATTTTTTGGAAGCCTGACTAAAATGTCTTTCGAGAGACCTCCGAAAATACCCTGACTTGACCCTAAAAGTTCAATGATTAATAGATTAATAATTTTTGAACATTTCGTTGCCGCCAAAATTCCGCCCTCGTTTAACTCCCGTATTGGCCGACAATTTCTGGACCCGTAGTGACTTCTGGTCATGCGTGACCAGACGTTTTTAATCAAGCATATAACCAAAATTTTATTACCAACATATATTTTTTCATTGTTCATAATATAATTCAAATAATTCTCTATAGTCCTATAAAAACAATTTGTAAAAAAATAATAAAAAGGCATCAAATATGAATAAGAAAATTAAAAACTTTTTCTTTTTTCACAATTATCACAAACAAGTGCATAAGTAATATGAATTTAGGTTTAATTTGACATTTTTAAATTTGAAGTATTAAAGCGTCACCAATTTTAGTGTTGAATCTGCAAAAATAAATGTTTCGATTAAATGTTTCGATTAAAATTTTCACAAAATCAGCTTCTTAAAAAGAGAACTATTTTTGCTGACAAAGTTCAAGCCCAATTTTTATACTGTACACAATATACAGTTATTTGAAAAAGTACTCAAATTACATAAAAAAAACTTTTGGGATGAACTTCAAACGTTTTTAAGACTTTTTTCTTATTACACCAAAGTCCAAATAAAATCACGTGACGGAATAATTCATAAATAAGGTATGGAATATGTCATAAATTAATCCTTATTTCTTGAAAAATAAGATCACGTGACGTTTTTGGGAAATGCTGATATGTTCAAAATTGTAAGATTTAGTCTTTATTCGGCCTCAAAATTTTTTGCGTAATTTGAGTACTATTTGTGTACTTGAACCAAAACCTTGTTTCTTAATTTTAAGGTCACGTGATCGTTTTTGAACTTTGGTGTAATAGAAAAAATGTCTTAAAAACTTCTAAAGAATTACTTCATCGTTTTTAAAAATTGATTAAGAGGGTTGTTGGTGTAGAATGGTAGAATTGCTGGGGAAAATTACCCACTCCTCCAGCTGGACTGGAAGGGTCAATAACGGGTAGATAGGAATAAATAAGAAAAAAAATAATGGAGACTAAAACCTTTTCTTCTTACTGCAAGTTAAATTTTTCAATTCTGAGCAAGGGTGAATCACTGCTGCCGCTCTAAAAAACTGGTAAATATATGTACTTTTATCCACAAAATTTGATAATACTCGGTCAATTTTGCTTCAAATTGAATCATACTAAAATATTTTGAAACGTATGAAGGTTTCACATAATTGATTGCTAAGTTCGTTACAAAACAAATTGTGTGTTTGTTTTTGGCATCCAAAATAAGTCGGTAACGGTTCACAAAATTCGATAATACTCGGTCAATTTTGTTTCAAATTTAACCACAACAAATTGAGTTTAAACGTTTGAAATTTTCACATAATTGATAGCTAAGCCGATGAAAAAATAATCGCTTTTGCTTTTATAAGTGAAAAAGGTTCATTTGAAATAATTTCCCAGCAGAGGGTAACATTTTGATGTTGTTGTCTTGTCATCTAACGTCCACGCCTACGCGGCGCTCTTCCGACTAAACCAATCAAAATATTGTATTTTCTGAATTCTTTTTTCAGTACAATTCAAGAATAAAACAACAATTTTCTTCAACGCTTGTTTCATTTACACCCACAAAGTCTTAGAATTTTTTTCTGATTACGATTAAAAGTTTTTTTTTGTGATTCCAAAAATTTTTGCAAAAAATAGGATAGTAATAGTATTACTGTAATACAGTAAAAATTTTCAAAAAAAACGCACAAACGTAAATTATTCAAATAGTCGATTGATCACTCTGTTAATGTTCGTTCATAAATGATTAAGTGTCCTTAATTGCGATTAAAGGGCATCTGGTCACGCATGACCAGAAAGTCACTACGGGAGTTAACTTAGCACAAATTTATCCAAAATTACTAATCACTTGCAATTTCAAAGTCATGATTAATACAATATCGTGCGGTAGTTTTATTTTGTATCCGCGGTAAATTCTCCAGAAATTTTTGATGTTGTACGTTCTCAAGAATTTTATCACGGTCACTTATATTTTATCACGTGATCAATTAAAAGTCCGATTTAAGTATATATAAGACAGCATTTTCTCAATTTATACCAGATCAATAATGAAAATAATTGCTGTTGTTCCCTTTTTAGCTGGGATTATTTTTGGTGCTGAGAATGATAAAGCAGCACAAGAGCAAATCTCTAGATTATTGACCTCGAAAAAATTAACCAGTAGAAGATATGCTCAATTTGAAACAATGTTTACAACATATTTTCCAGGTAAGAGCAGGAAATAATTTATATCATAAAATTTAAGATCGGAGCATGATGACCGAAAGTTTAATTAATTTAAAATGGATCTGATTTTTTTTATATTTCTAGAACACGATCAACTATTGCGTTTTTATTCGTATGGTTGTTATTGCCTAAACATAGGAGATCGACCTTTAACTGGAATACTTGCCGGATATAAACCAATGGATACAATCGATGAGTAAGCAAAAATTTCAAGATTTTTCTTGTTTTATTTTAGTTCAAGTTTTGTTCAATTTTTTTTTTCAAAATATTGTTTTTCAAAATATAAAAATTTGTAAGATAATTCAGCAGAAAAAGTCGAAATATTTTTTTTTCGTGTTAAATTTTGGAAAAAAAATTTGAAATTAAATCATAAAGATAATTCCGAAATGTTTTTTACTTATCTTTCCAAATAACGACAATAATTCAAAAAACATAAAATCGAAAATTAATTCACTGCAACATACTTTAAGGTATTTTTCTTCAATTATTAAGTACTGTGGTTCTGGTCTTCAAGGACGTCCTTAAAGACGGACCTTGCATGTCCGCTTCTTTGCCAGTGACTTACGAGTGAGTGCACTATTTTTCGGCATAAAATACTCAAAATCGGTCGGCGCATTCGATAAGGTTATCGGTCATACGTAGGGTTTGGATCGCCGCAAATTTGGATTTTTAACAAGTGAATTTTACGTAGAATTTTAAAATTATTTTTTAACCGCTGATTCACCCCGAGAGTCTTTTTTATATAACTTTCGGTTTACCTTTGACCCCTGGTGCTCCCGGTCCTAGTCATACTCCTAGTCATACGGTATCCAAACAACAAAGTCGAATCAACTCACAAACATTAATCGTTCAACATAAGTCTTCTTAAATTTTGTTTTTCCGAGGATTTTAAATTAAACTTTTAATGTGCAGTTAAATCTTTTAATTAAGTTCTATTATTATCGAAAAAAAGGAAAGCCGAGATTTTTTCATATTTTCTGATTTAATCAAATTGTCCAAAGAACAGATATTTTATAAACTGAAAAAATATGAAGACCTTAATTGCTCTTCACCTTCAAATGTTCGAAAAAAGTCTAATGAGATTTTTATTGTCCTTATATAGACCAACACCACAGAAATATTCAGTAAATGAACTTAATTTTACGTTATATTTGAAGTAAATAAGCAATTATTAAATTCAATTTAGTACTTGCTTTCGCTGGACAAAGTGTAATAGATGTGTTCTTCACGATTACGGTCCGACATGTCTGGCAGAAATCACAAAATATTCATTCATGGTTGATCGAAACAAAGAAATGCAATGTTTGGACAAACTTGTACAGCCACCTGATGGTCAACCTGACTGGTACAATGGCTATGGGCCAGGAGAAGTACCAGGTTGCAGAAGAGCCGTTTGTGAATGTGATAAAAAGCAAGTGAAATCTTTAGATGTAAGTTTTATGTGAAAATGAGTTTTTACATGATCAAAGCCGTTAGGCGAAAACCTACGTTATTTTGGTAAACACGTTCGTCTTTCAATTAGTACATCATTTTTAAGAGAGGCGCCCAAGTTCTGCAAACATTTGACAAGTAAAAGCAGTCATTTAGAAAAATGTTTATCGGTTATTTATAAATGAATTATCGCGAAAATTTCAGCAATTTAAAATCCCAGATTCTTATCGGTATATCTAAGATAGGAATCCCCTGTTCCTTTGATTCGCGTTCGTGTTTGACCTGCTTTTGACCAATGAAAGCACTGGATTTCAGTTTTTGACAAATAAGAGCTTTCAAAAAAAGTTCAGCCACGAACGCAAACCGAGGGAACAGGGGATCCTTATCTTAGATATATTTTTGATCGACCAGAAAGTCGTATGACAAGAAATGTAAAAAAAATTTGTTCAAAGAATAAAACAAAATCCGGGTTTAACTTTGAATTCAATGTTCGATATGGTTTAAGGGGGTGCCATGAACTCGGAAGACTGGAGTCAATATAACATACGAAAATAATAAGTCATTATATTTTTTTTTATGATTATCATAGTTCGCTGAACTGATATAAATATTTTTTTGCTAAATAAAATTATTTTTATTCATTTAAGGTAAGATTTAAGTTCGAGTTGTCATTCTTGAAATCGTAAAAATTTCAAAACATTATGAAAATTTTTCGCATTTTTTGTCCAAAATGTTTGCCTTTTCTTTTATGTAAATCTGTGGGGAAAAACAAAAAAAAATAGCCACTTTAACTTTTTTCATACAAGATACCTACATATTTTCTGACTGCCGTTTGAAAAATCATAAAATCTTTATTTCTCATTCTTTTTGTGAGCTTTTACTGGAAATATTATGACAATTTTCCGCAAATCATGTCAACAAATTTATTAGTAGTTTTTCCGAATTCCTAATAAAAAATCAGGCAGGATCACTAATTAATTTTCTGGTATCTTTTAAATCTCCGTATGTCACTATGGATGGTCGCGCGATTATCATTTCTAAACTATTGAGAAATTTACAACACTTGGCTGTACAACCGGCAAGTGCCATTGACACTCAATTTTAATAAATTTTATTCCTGAAAAAAAATCCAAATATGATGTCGGGTGGCATAGGCGTCATTTTTTGAATAGTGTCGATAGTCAGAACATCTGTAGAAGAGTGTTAGTCAAAAAGCGGTAATAGGGAAGTAAGCACGTATCTTTGAGAAAGTAGAGGTGTTACACTTAAAGGTTCTGAGTCGAATAAGACGCTGAATTAATGAGTTGAGTGATATAAGAATTCAGGAAAATTTTTTAGTGTGCAGAATAGGAAAAAGACTTTTTAGCGCAGTACACCTGAAAATGTCTGAAGTTTATTAATATTGTCTTTTAAAAAATTAATATAGTCGGGTTTAGTTGGAAATGGATGTACAGTGAAAAGTGTTTTTTTAATATTTTGACAGATAGTTAGTTATGTTAAGAAAGTTTTGTTAAGAAATTAAAATATAAACGTTCCCAAAAATAATCACTTATATTGTAAATAAAAAAAAAATTTCACATCTTTTTTCTTTCATGTATCGCTCTGAAAAAATGTACCAATCTGCTGGACTTATGGCACCCCCTTAAACGAACGCCTTTTATTTTGGTGTGTCCGTCTAGAAGAATAATATTTTTTTCAAAAATTTCGGGACCTTTAATAAAATATTATATAATATACAATTTGTGCTTGTCACTGGAATGATTTTTCTGACCAGTGACTATTTTTGAAATGTTTAAGTTTAACATTTCAAAAATAGTCACTGGTCAGAAAAATAATTGTAGTCACAAGCACGATATAATATTTGATAATCTGTCCCGAAATTTAGAAAAAATTTTTTTGTTCTTTTAGACGGACACGCCAAAATAAAAGGCGTTGGTTTGGACCATATCAAAGATTATACCTAAAAATTTGTGTGATTTGATTGGTCAATACAAGAATCTGTGACGACAAAGTTCTACGGCACACAAGGTTTATCAATCGATATGTCTTTATGAATGCTGTCCTTTTAGAAGCACTCCACAGAAGTCATAATATATTTTTTCTTCTTAGATTATCTTATATTTCTAGAGTAACGATTTATTTCGATCAAGTTGGAATGAAACTTTTCACCATTTTTACGGTGGGTTTCGTTTTCCTCAATGTGAACTGCGCAAACGATCGACCGGAGGCCTAGTAAACTGTTGTGGTGAATACCCAAAAAGGTTTCCGTTCAATGCTAATGAAAAGCAATGTTGCGAAGGAACAGATTATATAATACTCCTCATAATACGAAATATTTTCGTTATAAATGTTAATCATCCGGAATTAGGAGGTGGTTTAAGCAAGTTTTACAGGACATTTCGACCAAGTAAAAAATAAAGTTATTTGTCTGGCAAAAATTTACCGTGAAAATTCACTCGCGAAGACCTTTTCTTTAATAGAACACAAAAAATCAAAGTTTATGTGAAGCCTCCCCCTTTATTTATATCAATATTTTTTAGCAAAACTTTCAAATATTACTTAAAACGATCGCTGAAGTTGTTTAACTTACGTTTCAAAAATAAAAGTGTCTGAAACCGCCAATAGGTTTTTTTTTTAATTTTCATCTCCGAGTATAAGAAAACCTACAACAAAATTCGAAAAAAAATTTCACAAAATTGGATAGACCAATAAGGCGATCATCATTTTATAGTGAAAATTGATTTATAGCAATTTTAGAAGAAATTAAAAGTATCGCTTGGACAAGATCTAGTCTAGACAATAAAAAAATAGATTGTGGAGCAAAATTTTTTAAGAATAGTTCATGGACGAAGGCTAACACAACTTTTTAAAGTTTTTTTTGTAAATTTTCTCGAGCACTTACGACCGAAGGTTTCTTATACAGTGGTTGACCACTTAAAGCCCCCCCAGTTAAAGCCCGCTGACCATTTAATAACCCCCTCTTTGGGCATATTTGATTTTACCGGTGACCTGTGACCACTTAAAATTTTTTTTGTTATAACTATAAATAAATTTTTTCAGACAATTTTTATTTTAATCTTCAACAGTTATTGACATAATTAAATTAAATTTTCTTGAAAACTTGATAATTTTGATAGAAATTTTAGGAGGTGGTGTGAGTGATTTTTGACATTTTGGAAGCTTGGTACGTCCCTCAGCTTTTTTCAAAGAAACAAGGATCCTAGAGCTTATATCGGAAAGTTTTGAGATTTGATGATAATCCGGAAAATTGTCTGAATTTTAGTGAATGGGAGCTATTCTTTCCGATTTTTGCCTCGGGGGTCAGCAATCTGGTTGAATATGCCGAAAAATGGTGTTTTTCGACGTTTTGATACAAGGTTTTTTCTGTGGAAATGCCAAAAACGTCGTTTTCGGAATAAAACAAGCCCAAGGGTTGATGAACATTACATGGGAAGTATTTTCTCGAATTTCGGCTTGATTGGCTGTAAATCGACAAAAAAGTGCGCAAAATCGAAAATTTTGGACATAAAAGTGAAAATTATAAAATCTTAATGTAACCAAAAGATTCCTTGAATACGATTTTTTGGAAACTATACTAGCAACTATGGTCTCATTTTCAATACAAACAGTGCTAGAGAGCAAAACGAAATATTTATAGAAATACTCTATTTTCTGTTCTAGAATCCGATGTGTTGAAAATGAGACCATAGTTGCTAATATCGTTACCAGCAAATCGTATACAAGGATTTTTTTGGTAGCACTGTAGATTTTTTAATTGTCACTTTCATGCTCAAAATTTTCGATTTCGCGCACTTTTATGTCTATTTACAGCTAATCAGGCCGAAATTCAAAAAAGTACTTCTCATTCGATGTTCATCACTCTTTGGCTTGTTATATTCCGAGAATGACGTTTCTGGCAATTCCACGGAAAAAGCTTTATATTAAAACGTCGAAAAAACACTATTTTCGGCATATTCAACCAGATTGCTGACCCCTGAGGCAAAAATCGAAAAAAATAGCTCCCATTCACTAAAATTTAGACAATTTTCCGGATTCTCACCAAATTTCAAAACTTTCCGAAAAAAGCTCTAGGATCCTGGTTTCTTTGAAAAAAGCTGATGGACTCGTGTTTAACCACGGTTAACCAGATGGTTGGTGGGAGTGGTACTGAACTGTCTGATGGAATCGCGAGATCAAAAATAGATCTTTCATATGTATTGATGACAAATGTTCTACCGTCATCAGTTTAGCCGTACCAAGCATCCAAAATGTCAGAAATCACTCACACCACCCCCTTAAGGGGGTGGGTGTCGGTTTTTTTGAGCCCTTTATAGAATATTTAATGATACATTAATATCGGTTATGACTAAAGTTGACCAAGGAATCTCATGGCAATTATTTTTTTCAAAACAATCTAGAACAAAATCTAGAATTTCAGAATTCGAATTTTTTTTTGCTTGAACCCGCATAAAACCGGTATTCCACCATGATATGAACATTTTTATTGTGAATATGCCACCGAAACGGTGCATGACATTAAAAATATCGGAAATGTCTAATCGAATTCTAGAAATTTCAATTATTTTAAGCCAAAATGTTAAACCTAATTATCGAATTTGACGCTGATTAGTTAAAAATGCTGATTAGCTGTAAGCCACTTTTTGATCATGAAATCTCGGCTTCAATTTGGTGGACTTTTGTTCCGATCAGACGAACTTGTTTTTTCGAACTTTCCATTTCCGGTTAACTTTCATTCAATTTTTAGAATTCTAGAATTTATTCAAAATTCCTTCTCATCACTTTACCGCATTATATTTATCTACTTAGTCGAAAAATGGCTTTCATTCTTAACATTCGTCTAAAAGAAGATAGAGTTGAAGTTGAAAACCTGGAAAATGCGCGTTTAAGTGGATTCTAGAGGAAAAAAGTCAAAAATCGAAAATTCCTTCTCATCACTTTTTGTTCTCAATTTATTCGCTATCTTTGTGTTAATTTGAGACGCTTTGTAATGTGGGGTCTAAAGAAGATCGATTTTGAAAAAACCGTTTAGTGCTCTAGAATAGACTCACCACCTGGTGGTGGATGTAACAAGGTTGACTTGAGATGTGTAATCGTTAGACGAAGGCTAGATCTACAAACAAGTATCGTCAGATTTTTTACAACTGCCCTAGATTGATCTGAGGCGTGATTGAAAGTACCAAAAAGCGACACCCACCCCCTTAAGTACAAAATTTCAAATGTACTGAAAAAACAATTTTCTGACAAATAATACATCTTTTAATTTTCAAATTTAACCATACAACTTCGGAAAGAAACAGCTTTCATTCAGAGTTTTAATTAATTTATTTAATCGCATTTAACCAAAAACTTTCAATTTTGCTGAAAATTAACTGAGGAATATTTGGAGTTTGAAAATAAGTGTATTAACATTTCCTGAATACAGATTGTCACATTTGTCATTAAAAATGATAGCTTGACATTTTTGAGACTCTCAGTTGAAATCTTGTGGGCCTCGTAATTATCTTAATTTGCTATTTATGTTACTGAATTTAAAGTTAACTGAAAAACTACTATCCTCGTTTCATAACAGTTACAAATTCTGACCCGAAAAAGTGTGCCCGTCAGGGAGTTTGCATCAGTTAGGGCTCGTAGGTTGAACAGGATATATCGAAAATTATCTCTATTGAGTCTTTCTCAGCACGCGTCATAACTTTGAGTGACCAATGAAATTGCGGGATTCTTGAATTATGTCGACAATCGAGTATAATACAATTTGTCATTGGACACTGGCTCAAAGTTATGATGCGTGCTGAGAAAGACTCGATAGGGATAATTTTCGATATAAGATTGGGATCAGAAGGCTCTTCGGTTCGCGTTCGTGGCCGAACCTTTTTGTCGAAGCCCTTATTGGTGAAAATGTGAAATCCGGTGCTTTCATTGGTCAAAAGCGGATCAAACGTTAGAGTTGTACCAGTCATGGAGCGAGGACTGTAACGTTACTTTGGTGAATGTTTATGCTTTGATAACATACCTTGAGCAATAAAAGCACTTTTCGATTATTTTTTGTAAAAAGCGAAAATAAAGTTCAGATATCTAGAATAAAACATTCTCAGAAACTTTTCTGAGACCAAAAAAGCTTTTGACCACTTATAACCCCCCTGGCCTGTGACCACTTATAACCTCCTCTGGCCTATGACCACTTAAAGCCCCCCTGACCAGTCCAAACCCCCCCTTTTTGGCCAAAGTTTTAGGGGGGGCTTTAAGTGGTCAACCACTGTATGTTCCAATATATGTTGAGTTGATGAGGTCAATGGGAATTGTAGACGGTCTCACCATGGCTGCAAATAAATTAGTAATGATAATACACATTTTTCAACACATTATTTTCTTTTCAAAAATTTAATATAAAGGCAAAACATTCAACCTAAAAAAATTATAGGGGAATATAAAAGAGGAAATAAATTGTAAAACCAATAACTGCTATCGAGTTCATAAAATTTAAAATTGACCATTGGAACTTGACTTTTTAGAAAAAAACAGTCAAAATTCAATTGTTGATTTTTTTTGTTTAAAAATGTGAAAGCCATAAATAACTTAGTAAACTTTGGATTACCGAATAAGAAACAAATATTTTTTTGCGGAAAAAATGGTATATCAGAAAAATTCAAAAAAAATTATAATCATGTCAACAAGGCAAAATTAAAGATTTTCAATTTGCATGTCCAGTCGAAGGTCACCATGTTCCAGGAGTAACTGGTGAAGCTGGTGCGTTTGACGACAATATTGGTAAAAGAAAAAAACGGTCGTCAGGGAAAGAAAACTACGATTCGAAGCCAGTTGTTACTTCTTTAGAAATTGACGATGACTTTGAAATTGATTATGATGTGGATACACAATTTTACAATTATAACTATTGAAATGTATTATTTAGGAAAAACTGTTAATAAATGTTGTAAGCAAAATAGTATTTTGAATATGTTTGTATCAAAATTTTATATCATTTTTTTAACCGATGTATCTTTCTTTAGAAAGAATTACGTTGACCAAGAAAAATAACGAAAACCATAAATTTGTATAAAAAATGATTATAAAAAATCATCGCTTTAAGGGAGTACTGGTCGCATTTTAAGGCCAAAAACAGGGTTTGGACAATAATCTTGCTTTGACAAAACAAATCGAAGGCCTCTGATTGGCCGACCAATCAGGAACGACCTTTCAAAAGTGGCACTATTTGCACTTCAAAAGCCTACTCCTCCCTGAGTTTTGAAGATAGAGAATATTTTTAAAGCTTTTATTGACCACAGAGAACGTAGGCAGAGCCCCGAGGTCCGTTTTACTCATAAAAATTTCATCCGGCGCTTAAATGAGCAAAAAACTCCTCCCTGGATTTTGACGGCAGAAACCTAAAACTGGTTTGTATACGATCTTTAAGGGTACGCACAAAGCCCCGAGGTCCACAATTTGAATTTTTGTATCTCGTTTTTTGGAAACCGCGATTCAAATTCTCAGAAATTTCCAAAATTTGAAAAAATCACACTGAATATGTTCGAATCGCTATAAAAATACTTTTTTTTATGACAAATGAAAATAAAAAGACATCTGATCAACTTTTTTTTGTCCATATTTTCAGAAAAAACATTTTGAAACTCATCTGGAAAATTTCATGTCCGAGTCTTCAAATGCGACCAGTACTCCCTTAACGGTATGGTTGTTCTTAATTTGACATATTCCCGATGAAACATTATCCAAACAGAGCTTCAAGAATATAATTCAGATTAGCCAGTTTGTAGAACTAGCCTTCATCTTGCGTAAAACATGTGTCAAAACTTTTTTGCATACATACACTCCAAGACACATAAGGGAGACAGGGAGACTTTGAGGCTTAAACCAAAACGGAAATCTATCTCCTCTCAGGTTTTATTTTGAAATAAACCTTAATTTTAACACAATCTGAAGAATTAGTATTCAAAACTTCATAGGAGCGTTTTTGTGGATAAGTACTATATTTATTCTAGAATATGCAAAAAACCACCGGTTTTTGGATTTTCTCCATCGGAAAATCTATCTCCTCCTAGGTTGAGTTTCAAAATTTGCTCAAATTTTTGCAAAAGCTAGCTCAAAACAAACAAAAGCTTTATAGGAGCGGCTTTTTTAATTTCGACATCAAACTCAAAATATGAATTTTTCAAGGTCACATGAACAAATTTCCGAAAGAAATGTGCTTCGATTTTTTCGCAAGTAGACTGAAAATAAAGCTGGAGAAATAACACTAATGAGAAAGTTGGCTTAGGTCAACCCGAAATTTTTAAGTTTTAGTGGTCAAATTGACACAAACGTTATTTTTGAACATAATGTTTAGACAAAATACTTAAAAAAAAATCGAAAAAACGCAGAATTTTCAAAAAATGTTTTGTTGTTATTTGGGTTGTTTTATGCGTTCAAAACATAAACAAAATAAATAACCGCAGAGAATGTAGGAACCACCATAGTATGGTGACCATATCCTTAAATTTGAGAACTATCTTGAAAATATCAAAATTATCATAATGTAAAAAACTGTTTATCGAAATTAAATCAGCTTTGTCATTGCTGGGAAAATTAAAAAAATAGGAAGGGTTTGATTGATAAGTTTAAAAAATCGAGAAATTTGCATTAGTTTCGGAAATTATTTCTCAAACAAATAGTTGCGAATCCTTGAAATCATCATAAATTTATTTTATTCGGCATATAGTGTGGTTAATTTAAATAAACACTTAAAAATCGACAGCGAAGAAAGATACATTTTGATATGTGAACTTGTGTTTTATGCGGTTTAAATACAATCTTAACATATAAATCTCCACCCGGAATACGGACCAGAAATTCGATTCCAAAATAATAAAAAAGTTCGTGGAGATGATTGCCCAGGTATATTTTTTTTAAATTTTAGCAATATTTAAATCGGACTTCGCATCTTCATTCATGGCGGAGATCCATAAACAACAGTTTCTCTTTTATAGAAAGGCTATCGTGATTTCAGTTTGATAAAAGAATTTGGTTAGGTTAGTTTTTGCGTTCGTATTTTCATTTAAAATCGAATAATCGCACTTAAAACCTTATAATTAAAGCCATTTTCAATTCACAGCATTATTTCTATCAAAAATCATTGATTGCTATAATCAGGTTGTTAAAAAGATGATTTTCATGCTGTTTTTCGATCTTAATTTTGCGTAGCTTCAAGCAAATCAAAATGAGAGTCGGGAACACTGATAAAAACAAATCCCTTTCACAACCCTGGCTATAATTAAGCGATTTGAAGAAAAGTTGCGGTTTGTTCAAAAAGTTTTTTCAGTAAAAGTTCGTCTTCTAGCACCATGAAATGATTTGTGATTTCTTTTCGAAAATCTACCCACTGCACTAACTTCTGAAAAAATATGACTCAAAATATTTGGCATTGAATGGCGTTTCCGAGGATGTGTGACAAATGCTTGACCTAATTTCACAACATCATTTGCTTTCACGGGAAATTGGTAACCATTTGGAGCCTCAAAAACTAAGACAATTGTGCTGCCTAGATTAAATTCGCCGATTTCTTCGCCTTTTTGGAAACTTTTGTCGACGCGCTTGTCAAAATAATCACCAGATTTCCAGTTGTCTGATTGCAAGGTATTTGTGCGTAATTCACGATCCCAAGGCAACTAAATTTTAGTATGAGAAAAAAATTAATTCTGAAAAATTTAAAACATTTTTTTCGTTATCGCGTTTGTTAATTACTTTTAAAAATATATCAGATTTTCAGGCACAAAGCAGCTAATTCCATAATTATTGACAAAAATTTCGATTTCGCAAGAACTGTCAGACAGTTACTGTCTATGTGCCTATAAGGACAAGCTTATTTTTGGAAAAAACATGTCGTTTTATCCATATCAAAAAATGTCGTTAAAAATGCTTCAAAAATAGTTGTACAGAGCTGATGTTTGCACGGTTAAGGCGCACGTCCTATTGAAATTATGATGTCATCAGTCAATATTCGCCAGAACTAAAATTCGCATTTGTGCAATACTTATGCTTTGAGTTCCCTTTTTACTAAAAGAATAAGATTGTGAGGCACATACGTTCACTTTGATATTTTGATCATATAGTAAAGTGTATTTAGTAGGACGCGCCATTTATATTTTGAAAGTACTGTCAGACGAAAAATACTTTACAGATCTTCAAAAAAACATACGTATCGTACCATGTCGTCTTTTTTGGGTAAATAACTGTTATAATCCTTAGAACGCGTCCTATAAATACACTTCACTGTGCATGCAACTTCGATTACGACATGAGAAGTTCTCATTGATTTTTTGTCGTTGAAAAACATTAAAAATAACAGATTAAAATCTGGATCTCAGTTTTGATTTATTTGACTATTTTTAATAGTTTTCAATAACTTTTTATTTCAGCACTCGAATCTGTCTTGAAGGACAAAATATCTTTATCGCATTCGAAAGTATATTATATACAGTTATGTGGTTACGTGGTTTCGTCATATTGTCTCTATAGAGACTGTCCTAATAGACGAAAACAACAGTATTTTTTTCAAGAGCAATAATTTTTCCAATTAAAAACATTTTTACTCCTTATACGCATTTATTCATGACCATCAATTATTCAGAATAATTCAAAATAGATGTTAATTTGACTTCAGCCATAAATTATAAACTATAATTGAAATTAACCTTTATCGATCCAACCATTGTCGCACCAACAGCAGTATAGGAAAAAAAGCCGTGCATCCACTCTCCAAATAAAGTCACTCTTTCGTTTAATACAAATAAATCATCAAACCAACTGGTGATACTGTAGTAAGGTGTAACAAATTCACAACTGATAATACTGTTGGTTCTTTCCAATTTTCCTAATTGTTCATGGCTGATTTTTCAAGATTGTCCTTAGCTATTTTTGCTCATATTTTCAAAAAATCATACTGTGCTCTGAAAAATATCAAAAACCTTTTTTTTGCTGTTCACTTCAAAAAACGTAGAAAAAAATCACGCGATTTTCAGAGGTTTTGATGAAAAAAAAATTTGAAGCCAGGTAAGAAATTCTTCATCTATTTTCAAAAATTTACCCCGTATATTGTTCTCCTAAATTGTCCTCATTCAGTAAGTAACTTAAATCAAACATCGTATTCTATTTTTCCCAAAATTATATTAAGGGTGTTCTTATAGACAAAAACAACATATATACGAATTTGAGGGAACTGTTAGGGAAAAGATAAGTATCGTAGTTACGATTCATGATTTAAATAATGAACGGGGTATATTTTTGAAAAAAACTCATAACTGATATACTGTATATCACAGGGCCCGATTGTAAAAAGCTTTTTCAAGGGTGATTTTAGTAAAACCCGTTTGTCATACAAACTTGAAAATAATATGATTGAAATCGTCAAAATTTCGACTGTTGATTCAAAGAGTCGCTCTTTAAAAGTGTTGTGAACGGTCGTTCTGTCCTCTTTGAGAAACTTTTTCTGCAAAATTTACGAATTTCGTACGTTTTCGTGAAATTTTTGTCGCTTTATCTTCTAAGATACAATTCTCTGTGATTATTTCACCTTTCTAGGATTAACAGAGAATAAATGTCCAGGAAAATGTCTTCTGGTGTTAACTTTGAACTCAGTTGGAGAGTGAAATCTGTGATAATCTCCAGGTGCTAAATAAATTACAGAGTAGTATAATTTGTTGGCTTCTGGATTTGTCATTAATTGGTGACAATATCGAATTCGGTTATCTTTATCATCAGATCTGTAGGAAAAGACAGATTCTTCTTTGTTCAAACTTTTGAAGGATATAAAAAATGGAGAAAACTTAGAAATTTTCAGTCAGAAGTCATCAATACAAATTGTCTAAAGACTTTTAATAAAATTTCAAGTTATAGTTTCCAAAGAAAAATTCAAAAATATCAACAAAAACTTTCTATAATCAACCGTTAAAAAGTTATATCATCCTTTTTATTGTCAATTTCTTTAAATTTATTTAAACGCCGATATAAAAACTAACAACTTAAAAATTTTTTAGGAAGTTATTTTTCAGAAACGACTTAAACAGGGTTGGTGCATTTTGACAGATACGGATATGGACTCTTGATGAAAAACTTTTTACTGGGTTTATATATTCTTCTCAATATACCACCAAAAAAATGTTTCATACTCCAGGCAACTTTTGTAACTACAGAATTTTCGAATTACGGCTTTTTAAGAAAATTTTAAGTTCGAATTTAACTTTTCGAATTCGACAAATTATTAGAAATTTTTGAAAACACTTCCGAACATTATGAAAAAATGGTTTATTTTTTCTTCAAATTTTTTTTACAGTATTTGTTTCAAATCAACGAAAAAATTATTCATAATGGCCACTATATCTTTTCGCGTAGGTGTCCACATATTTTTTCATATGCTATTTGAAAAATCGTATGNCATTTTTTTGGGATTTTCGGTCGAAACTATTTGGAAATATATTGAAAATTTCCCCCATTTCTTGTTCAAAATTTTTCAAATTGATATTCTGGAATTCTTAGCTAAAAATATTGGGAATGGCTACTTTCACTGTTTTCAAATATGTCTTCGTTTTGTTTTTTTGCTCTTGTTTATCGTATCTTTTGAAGTGAAACTATGGTTTGCCAGAAGTCCATCGAAGCCATCTTTTATCCAGAATCAAACAAAATTTATAACACCCAAACTAGCCAAATTGGTGAACCAACCCATCCACCGTTTAAGACTTATTTCATTTAACTCATGAAAAAAATTATTTCTTTGGATGTGCTAAAATTTCAGTTTTTTTCGTCTTTTTTCAACAATTCCAATTTTCGATTTTGACGTAAAAATGGTATAAATCAAAATTAGATAAATTTTCAATGGTGGTCGAGACCATTTTTTAAAGCTTCTAATTAATAAAAAAAAAAAAATTGACTTTAATTTAGACACCTTCGATAGCAACCGCGCGTTTTTGACTGTTATTTAAAAAGACGATTTATAAAGTAACAATAATCAATCTGACAAAAATCAGACTAGACAAAGTGAACTCAGAAGTTCCAAATAACGGCCTAAAAAGTTATTTTCTACAATGTTTGAAGTGACTAAAAGTTTCCCATCAAGCGAAAAAAAATAAAAAGGTGCAAATCTGCCAAAATGCACCGACCCCCTTAAGTTATTTCTTCATATAACAAAATTAATCTGCGATATGTATAACTTATTTTATGTCTTATCAAGTGAATTATCGAAATCTGTTTTTATGCCAAATAAAGCACTCTCATGTTGAATTGTCTTAATTTGAGGTGAGCCACCGTTAATTTAGAGAGAACGATGCATTAAATAACCAATAAATTTTATGAAATACTACCAAAAGATTGTTCTTGCCTACAAGCGGACATTTGTTGGCTAAATTTGTTTGAAACAAATTTTGAACCAAAATTTTGAACCAAATCGGCAATAATTCAACTCCGGAAAACCTATATTTAGAGGACCTAAAACCCCCTTAAGATTTCAATCACAGCATTTTACTTCATTTCTATTTTTTTCTCATGATCAAATCTATCTTGTTTAAGAAAATAAACCCAAAATCGACCGTCGAACTACTTTGGTACATCGCAAAAAATACCCTAGAAGTCACCTGAAAAATAGAATGTGATAGGAGGTCTACGCAAGGCTTTTTATTAAAACTCAAGTTCAATAAGTTCACCATGATATCTCAAAAGTAGTTCCTACCAATAAATCTTCATAATTTCAAAATTTCTTTAGTTATTTGGAAAAGTTTGAGTTTTCCGTTTCCGAGGGTAACATAAATTTATGTTTGTATAAGCCGAAAATACTATTTCGATTCGAAAATTCTTTTAATTTTAATCCCGCCTAACATGAGGGCCTAAAAATTGATCGACTGTGAAAGAAGAACCCTTAATTTGTTCAATAAATCCATCTTGTGTGTCTCCAAGAACCATGATTTTACCATCACATGGAGAAACAAGACGTTCTTTAGCCAATGGACGTGCGTCAGCATGAATTTCGCGACGGAAAAATTCACCGAGATTTGGGAAAGCGTACAGATTTCGACATTTAGCTAAAAAACAATACTTCATGAAAATTTTTTATATTTTGTAAATTTAAAAAGAAGGGCATGAGGACAAAATTCTAGAGTCTAAAATTTTACAAAATATTTTCAAAACTGGGAAATAGACTAAATCGGCCATGAATTTTTCGACCAATTTATGATTTCTAAGATTCCTCAAAGAAGCTTCCATGAATTTTTTTTTTAAGATTTCAAGGAGTGATGTGCATAGGTTGTCATTAACGCTTTTCGAGGAAGTAATAATTTCAAATTTTATTTTTAAAACCAAAAAACTAACATTTTTTCATAGACATTATTTTCAATGCAGTGAGTTAAGTCTATTAGGACAGCTGCAATTTTTCCCAACTTGCCCTTAGAAAAGTTTTCTCAAAGTGTCATAGGAACGGCCTTAAATCAAAAAGCGTAGGATTCTGCCAAATTTCTCCGAAATTGTACTAGTCTACAGAAACCGAAGTTTTATATTTAAAATGTGTCTTTATGGGAAGAAACCTTTCATATAAGTCTCAAATTAGGAAAAGATTTACCAAATTAAGTTCTCCGCAAAATTTTCCTTACCTTCTTCAATATTAACTTTATAAATAAAAGAATAAAATTTGAACATAAAGGGTCTTGCATAATAAGCCAACCTTGTTCTATGTATAAATCCCCACAATCTTGACACTGTTCTTGTAGGAATAATTTTGTAAATTTTTTCTTTTCCTTTTCGAATTCTGAGCAAACTTGACTTTGAAACCCAATTTTCTTCCGATAATGAAAGAAATACTTGTAAAAGACCCATTATAACCAGAATAATAGCAATAAGAAGTGTATTTAAGGTCAGAGTGATACCATCCCATGCTGAGGTCAATAATATTTGTAAAACTGAAAAAATACAGTTAAAATACTTAAATGCGCTGTTAACCCCGAGACGCATTTGAGTATTGATATCCCTCATGAGAGCCATTTTTTTGGCTTGACTTTGTAGTCATATTATGAGAAAAGTTTAAGTGTTAGGGGATTAATTGCTGTGAAATCATTGAGATAAAGGATAGACTCAAATTTTTAACAATTTATTAAGACAATTAAAATATTAATCAGTTCATTTCCGCTGTGAAAAAGTGAAGTTAACTCAAACTGTTTTCCACAGGTAACCATACGATTTCAATAATGAAATGCTAGTAAAAAATATTAAGTGAAACCTTATGTTCCTTAACCTGGTCTCCGATTCAAAAAACCTTATCGGGTTCGTCTATGAAACGATAATTCTCACCTCTGGAATGATGAAATTAGTGGTAACAATATGTCTGCGCCTCATATTTCCGCCCGCTTTCTCATACATGAGCAATTTTTCTGTATTCAAACAAACAAAAATAAAAAAGTTCTACATTTAATAGAAACATTATTATTTTTTTTAAAGATGGTCAAGACGAATTCTAAAAACTGAGAAATTGACTTGTTGTTTTACAAATAGATTGTGAGATAAAGCTGATAAATAAAAATTTCAGAGAAATTCAAAAAAAAGGTAGGATAAAATATATTTCGAACGGCTCATCCAAAAAAAAATTTCCATCATTTTTCAGAAATCAATTGCTAACTCTATGTGCGATTTGAATCTTGAACTTCAATTTCGATTATTTTTGTCCTTTCCGGTCTTTTCAAAAAAATGAAAGCCACTTTTATGGCTCTATGAGTCTAGGGGTTAATAATGTTGATTATTTTTCCAAGGAAAAAACCTCACTAGAATAATAACTATCGTGTTTGTTTATTAGGACATGTTTTTTTTGCCGTTTTCTCCATGTAAAAACTCGCCGTTTTGTTTTTATAGGCAAACTATGCTCCAGAATGCTCAAGAAACGGAGAAAAAAACTTAAAATGATAATATCCGCTACATTTCGATTGTATTTGAGAATATATATATTTACTTTAGTCTTTGAAAAATCGGTAATTTTGTCCTTATAAACGAACTCGTTTTTGAAAGGTTTGCAATCACGTTGGTTTCAGCCAAATTAGGATCGCTTCGTTTTCGAAACTCGTTTTGGAAATGTTCGCAATTACTTGTCCTTATGAACAAACACGACAGCTTACATTAATTTATTCTCAAGAAATAAAAAAACGTTATGTTTCTTTAATACAAAAATTTGTTGTTTTTGCCATAAAATAAATAAAATTATTCGTGTAATTTTAAATAATAATCCTTCAAAAACATCACAATTTCAAGAGGATTTCCATGCCAACGAACTGAGAACGTAACTTTTTAAAAACAAGTTCATTTAGTTCTAGTTATATAAAAGCTTTATTATGCGAAATATCTTGCGTAATAATTCAATATTTCATTACAATTCAAATTTTTCTCATTTCATTATAAGTGTAACTTGTTTGACTTTTCATTTGACAGAACTTTGAACAACCAAATAAATAAAATAACAGTTATTATCTATATAAAATGCATACAGAAATCTAAAATGACCTTGATCTATCTAAGTTTCTAGGGTTAATAAGTATCAAGTCAATATAATTTATTATTGACTCGTGTACCATCAAGAACCAGTCAAATAACTCGTAGCTGTTTTTTGCACGTTTCATTGTCTTTTTTGAGGGGGTTTTTTACAGTAATATATTTTGCTTTAAATGTTCGTCCCGTTTTATTCGGCCAAAACGAGAATGAGCGTAAATTCAGAATTCTAGGACCCCCAGTTTGCTCACTAGGTGGTGGTTATGCGAAATTTAACAATTCTTCCTTAATTCACCAGCATACCCAGTTTAATAAATTTTTGTCTGCGAAATAAACTCAAACTTATTTAAGCTCTACAGCATATATTTATTTCTTAGACAAAAATTAAATCAATGTTCTCGAGGTCAACTTTATATAGTCCCAAAAATCATCAAGGTACAATTAATATTTCTACTTTCCCAAATCCCAGAAATTCTCCCTACGTTTAGCGCAACCTGGTGAGCAAATAAGCGGTCAAGGAAGTCTGAGACCAACCCATTTCTTATTGATTTGGCAGAAATAGTAGTAAAAAAATATAACGCATAATCAACTTTAACAATTTCCGCATATCTAAGATTATACTTACGTGTAAAACTTTGACGTAAGAGACCTTAAGAATCGCGTGATTTGATTGGTTAATCAACAAAATTCAATGCCTATTGACCAATCGTATCACACGATTATTTTAAGTCTCTCACGTCAAAGTTACGGGAAACGTTAGCATAAACTTAAATATAAACCCTCTAATAAATATTGTTTCATTGCTCAAAATATTGTTATGATTACAATTGATGAACCATTTTTTATCCCTTAAAATTTATCGTCGGAATCGTATCACAACAACAGTATCCTCTTAATCAGGAAATTAATCATATATTAATAATATGATATGATGAATCATCATTGATGATCATACAATTTATTTCCAAAGATACAAAATGTATAATAAGTAAAATTTTACTGGATCACAACTTTCGTAAACTCTTAACGGACCAGGGACCGTATTTAAAATAATAGCTAGAAACGTGGCCGAAATAGAGTGCTTGCTTTAATTCCTTTCTTGTGTTTGGCTAAAAATTAAAGTTTAAAAAATCATCCCCGAGTATCTGAACTTCAGATTCTAAAGTGTTTTTTTCAGGTTTGAACGGTCAACCAAAACATTTTATAGGAAATAAATAATAATTTTTGGTTGGAACTTCTATCGAGAAAATAATTATTTCAGGTTATTTTAACAAATCACCTGAGGGAACTCCTTCATCATAAACGCTTTCTGAAATATATCTTTTCTTTTTTCTCGTAACTTCAACCGATTGAATTCGGCCACCACAATCTCCCATGTTTTTTATGCTCTAATCTCTAGTGCGCAAGCATTTTCCCACAAATTAAAAAAGTTGAATAAATAAATAATAATTGATAAGTTATTAATTAAAACAAATAACAAAATATGACTGATCGCCGATTTTCTCAACTGTATTTTTGTTCTAGAATTTATTGAAATTGCGTCTATTCATTTTGGTGAACCCTCGAAAAAATAATTAATTAAACTGCAAACGTTTCTACAAGACTTCTTGTCTATTGGATACATCAAGCCTTTGTATTGGCGGACAGTCATGTCACGTGATAGATTCATAATTGATTCTATTAATAGTTGAGAATACTATTAAATAGTGACGATTTGAAATAAGGAATTTCAAAAGTCAAAAATGGGTATCGACGTTTTTGACCCATCTTGTAGAGAATTGTTTCTGGTCATTTTGAGCAGTGTTCTAAAACGGGATGAGTTTTCAATCCCGATCCCGCCCGGTCCCGACTCATAATTTGTTTTTCCATCCCGATCCCGAGGTAGAGATTTTAGAGACGTAGTATCCGAGACGTAGGATTTTTCCCCCCTTTCTTCTAGATATCGAATATGAGCGGTTATACTTGCCCAGCATCCAGGCGATTTGCAACATCATTGGAAAATTCGATCCGAATCTCGAAAATCACGAGTCGAAACATGCTTTTAATTTTTCGAAAGCAAGCTTCAACCAAAACGTTGGGTACGAAAGCCAGGCCATCATGAAAGAGCGGTCATCGCTAAGTAAATCCCGAGAAACGTCCTTAATTTTATTTGGATACATGGTCAGGAAAGAACTTTTGATGTCAAAAAAATTTTCCATGTCTAAAAAGATATAAGTTGAAATTTATTGATTTTGAAAAATCAAAACACGATTTTTGGAACTTGAAAATTCAGGAAGATAAATTTTGATTCAAACCCATTGAAATGGGCTCAAAATACGATGGTGCTAGAATCAAATCGAAGATTTTCTGGAATATCGTCGTCGTCACGTATTTGCAAACGTTATGTTAGGATTAATTCAAGCCTGAAATAATTTTTGCACCTTAAAAACTCATGGAGGAGATACATTTTCGGTCAGTACTTTCATCATTTTAAAATTTCGTATATTTTTCGAGTGTATCAGGTTTCAAACTATGGTGAAATTTTATCAAAACCTTATATAATTACATTTAAAAAAAACTTTTACTTTATATTTTTGATTTTTTGACTTAAAATTAAGTATATTTAAAATTAACTTTTTAATAAAAAAAATATTTTTAAGATCTTGAAGAAACTTATCGAACCTCAAATAAATTTTAGGAATATTTTGGAAAAAAAAGTTTCGAGAAATTCAAGTTCAATTAGTGAACTTTGAAACTTGGTTTCGTTCGGGCAATTTCAAAAAAAAATCATAATATTTCAAAATTTCGGACTTTCTTTTTTCCAAAAAATGAAAGTAGCGACTAATCGTATTTGTAGTTATCAAACTATAAGTGTTCAAA
This sequence comes from Oikopleura vanhoeffeni, assembly GCA_004367855.1. Classification (NCBI taxonomy): domain Eukaryota; kingdom Metazoa; phylum Chordata; class Appendicularia; order Copelata; family Oikopleuridae; genus Oikopleura; species Oikopleura vanhoeffeni. The sequence goes on from SCLH01000195.1 coordinate 246,553, forward strand.
GTCGAGCCTCTAGCGAAGTTTTTAGTTTGGAGCATCCAAGGCTTTAGGAAGCAACTTTCTGGTTCAGATATTTCAGAGGAAATAATATTTCACCGAAATATTTGTACTTCGTTTTGATCTCTGGAGGTGACTGCCTTTAAGTGTTTGCAAGAAAACTCAAATGATCGCATGAATGACAATAAAATACCCTGGATATTTATTTCATTATTTACAAAAGGATACTTTATATTATGATGCAAATCTAGCACGCTTAGGAAATAAATGTGGATTGGCCGTCATGGTTATGGTTGGAACAGGCCTCACTAAATTACTATTAACAGTTATATTATTCAGTAAAGGTCGGAATCGTTCGTAAAATTGAATTATCATTTTTGTAGCATTTTCCATAGCTTTTATATAATCCACTCTAGAATATTCCATAATTAAGCCATCTAGGCTGTGTCGAAGAATTATGTGACTTTGGTTGGACAAGGATACTGGCCATTGGGGCAGAACTTCAAGTTCTATTATCACTTCTCGCCAATCTTCCAATGGAATCTGAAATTTATAATTTGAATAATTTCTCATATTCTGAATCTGTGAACCAAACAAACGACTCTAAAAAGCTGTCAGAAAGAAAATTTCAAGCGGGTCATTTTTTGATAAATCGTCATTTTATTCTTTACCGGCGTGTAATATCTCTTCATCACACTTTGATTCATAAATGAAGGTGAATTAGCCAGCATTTTTATATAATTCGGCTTTCGAAAACGACTCATCCGATTAAGTTCTTAGATAGCTCAGACTGAAAATCCCAATTCTTTTTTGTATGCTTACACTCCTTCACACATAAGCGACACAAGATGACAAAAGCAAAAATGATTTAACAATTCCTTTTAGGTTTTCTGTTGGAATTAGCTAAAATTTAGACACAACTTGCAAAAGTAGTAGGTCAAACTTTATCTCGTTTAACAAAAAAACGCAAAAGTTTCGAATATTTTTTTGAGACTTTGGTTGGTAGTACACTTTGTTATCACCCCAAATCAATTTTGAGCATTTTCAATGCTCAAAAGGCGTCATAAAACCAGCGACCAGTTTTCTACTTAATGTTTATTCATGAGATGTTAATCCCACCTGATTTCAAGTTGCCAGAATTGATTCTGTGTCGAAATTTGCCAAGTACTTAATCTTGTGATATCAATAACGGGCCTTTTCGCACATATCAGCCACTTTTCAGTCCACTTTTTCTATATAATTCGGCTCTTGAAACCGACTTATCTGATTGAGTAATCATATGTCTTAAACTAAGCACAGCTATTAAGACAAAAATAAATCAAAAAAGTCCGATTTGGACCACTTCATTTTTATTTTAATATGAACGTAATATGTGTGCTCTAAGAACACTAAGATATTTTCGACTTCTCGTATAATAAAACTTTTGTCTAAACTTACTTTCTTCTCAGCTAAGCTTGAGCGTAGCGATATAAGAGCGTGAATAATGATGAGAGGCACTGGTTTTCCATGAATTATCCTGTAACATTCGTCATCATTTGGTAGATTGAGATGTGTTTGTACAAAATTATTGAAATTTTCGACATCTTTGCTTGACTAAAAAAATCGATCAGTATGAATAGGAGATATGCAAAATCCATTTTTTTGAAATCATCGAACTTTTATGCCGATTTTGCGCAAGATAGGGGAGAATATAAAATAGTTCGTAACGGCCGTATCGAGATAACCATTAAAGATTACGATATAAGATCGTATCAGATCGACTGACTCGTGAAGTTTAATCGTATCGGATCAGATCAACTGAAACTAAATATGATCCGATATATGACTCGATCATAAAATTTCAAAACGATCCGATTTAGTTTTGTTTATTCAAGCTAAAATACGTTAAACAGAAAAACGTATTGTTAAGAGACAACTGGTTATATTTTAAGGCCAAAAACAGGGTTTCACGGTCGATTTGATGACCTGCTGAAAAAACACAAACATAGGGTTTTTGTTTTCAAATGGTCAAACGAAAATCCTGCTTCGCAAGAACATATCTTGCAGCCGTGATTCGCCGACTCATCAGAAACCACCTTTCAAAAGTGATGAGATTTTTTCTTCAAAATCCAACAACTCTGTTAGTTTTGAAGATATATTTCAAATTTACAGTTGATGTTGACCGCAAAGAACGTGCGCAGAGCCGCAAGATACGATTCATCTACAAAAATCTTGCAGCTCGGAAATTGGCAAAAACTAGTTTTTTGCTCATATTTTGAGGGTTCAAGAAAAATCCATAAACTCTTCAATTTTTACGACAGAAATTGGAAGGTTATACAAATGAGACGCTCAAGAGTATTTGCAGAGCCCCAAGGTCCACCGATTTTATTATAGTCTCTCAATTGTTCACAAATACCCAAAGAGAATAAAAAGACTGCTAATCAAGTTATTTTTATCCATGTTTTCAATAAAAATCTGGAAAATTTTATGTCTGCGCCAGTTATTGCGAACAGTAGTACTGGTCCAGTATTCCCAAAGTTTTTCATGTTCTAGCTTTTAAGAAATTTATGCTTCAACATTAAATTGGCTAGTTTCAATCGTGGACTAGTTTTTCGCAAGATTATTTTTCCAATTATTGTTTATTTTTGATACCGGGAACTTTTGAAGGCCGTGTAGTAAATATTCGCAAATAAATTAGTTGAAAATTTTGAATTTTTAAACATGTTCTCGAAATTTTGGTCAAAATTAGGGTTTTTGGAAATTTTGAACACGAATATTGTGCTAGTTTTCTTGTTTCGGAAATTTAACATACGATTGTAAGTTCTTTAGGCATTGAAATTTCAATTGTGGGATCTTGCCAAATTCGACTAATTCTGTAGTCAAACTGTTTTTTGAAAGTGGATCCAGGCGATTTACAATGTTCGATTTGAAACTGTATTTTTATATGGACAGGACAGTCTCTGCGAAAACATTGATAATCGAGATTGCAATCCACTCCAGGTCTGAGTAAGAGGCTCATGAAATAATGTTCTGAATATTTAATTTACAAAAAAAAATTTCTAGATAAAATTTTCTTCAAATAAATTTAACAAAATTTGAAGTTCAAATACATTTGACTATGCTTTGAAAATAAATTAATAACAATTCAAACATGAATTTGAAACTGAATTAAAGTTATTGTGTTACAAAAAAT
>SCLH01000196.1:12247-26063 GCA_004367855.1 Oikopleura vanhoeffeni
TTTACTTTTACTATCTCTGTGTTCCCTTATTTATACGTTAACTTATCATGCTTCAAAAAAATATTAATAGGGGAAAAGATTAATTTTATATGGTAGGGTGTCCATGATAAACAGTGTTTCTTCATAAAAACTTTTGTGATCATCAAACTTCTGTTCATTTATTAAAAATCAATCGTTTTTTTATTTAAAAATTTGTTTCTACATAATTTTTAGTTAATTTTAAAGGCTTTATTTAGATAGCGACTATTTTACCAGTTATTATACGTAATTTTTCTAAAAGGATAAGAAAATCACTCCATACAGAAGCGGTTTCTTTTTTTAAAAAAATAAAAAACTTCCATCTTCCAAAAATGTCCAAAAAGAAAGAAAATCATGCTGCCCCGTCCTATTTTATTAACACGCGTTAATTTATATTTTATAGGATAGACCTGTAGCTTTCATGAAGCGTGAACGTCAACATAACGCCGAAGCTGCTGTAAACATGGTCAACTGTGTTACACCATACCCTGCCTATTTTGGTGGTGTACGTATGCTACTGATTAATGCAGTTAACTCAGGGCCCGCTCGATTTGGTCGAATCTGCCGATTTCACCCAGGTGTACGGGATCGGCCTCATGAAAATTGGGCACTTGGCTACCCACCTAACTTCCCGGAAACGCTTTTCCGGTGTGAGTTCATTATTAATCTAATTGTTTACCATTTCAGGGTATTGACTTTCAACGACTCATCTGTTACATCAATTATATGTATAAAAGATCTAATGTTATCCTTAAAACGAATGTATATTGTTAGTACTTCTTAATTTTTATTTTACGTAAAAAATTATTTTTAGGCGTTATTCAGGGATTTTCTCTTTACAAAACACCCTAGTTTTATCAATTTTAATTCCTAATTTTTCAGGTTCATTATTTCGATGGAATTTACGTTAAAGAACTTAAAGCCTACTTTGGAAACGAGAATTATTTATTAACCTGTGTAAGTATTAGTCATTTTTAACGTTTTTTTTACAAAAAAATTTTTGGCGGGAATAATTTCTCCAAAAACAACTCCACCTCAAAAGAGTTCTAAAATAGCACCTTTCGAGGAGACATCTTCTCAGCAAAATTCTAAGAACACAATTTCTACGTTAACGAGTTAAATTTTCGCTTTTATATTTTTACTTATTTATTAAATAGCACCGTTTCGAAGATTCATTATCAGGCCAATGGGAGATTTTAAGACTTGTAAGTTTCGAAAACATAAAGTGCAGAATCCAGAGTTTAATAATTTTGTGAAAAAAATAATTGTAAAAATAATTAATTTTATGTTTTCGTTTTTTTGAAAAAAATTTCTGCTCTAATTAAGATTTTTATTTTAAAATGTAGGCTGTCGATGATCTATGGTATCATGTCGTAGAATTACAGGATGATTCAGCTGTACATGCACTACAATACTTTGTGGACCTTTTCGAATCTCGACACCAGGTGCCACGATCTAGTTTAATCTCAGAAATAGGAAAAAATGTTGATCAGCACTACATTTTATATCCTCTATCCTCTTCCATAGTACGGGGTACTTATCCTCATTCTGCACCAAGAGTGACTTATTTAGCCGACGCGCTAAATAATACTTTAACATTTTCGCCTCTAAATGAGGATTCATTTCGTACCGCTGTAGATCAATCTAGTGAAGATGAGCTTGACATAGAGGATATTACGCGTGAGCAAGCTTCAGAATCCTACTCTGCTAAGGATCAGTCCATGGTCACCGAAGCGTCCACAACCTGCTCCAATTTAGCATGCGTAGTAAGTTTTTATGAATAATCTATTTACTTTGATCATTATATATAGGTACGTTCCTAAAACATGTAAGAGGAAAAAGCGAAAATTCTCGCCAAAACTGGCAATTTAATGTCCTCAAAAAGCAAGGGAGTTATCACTAAATGTCGATCATACCACTCTATTTGATTTACATAATATAGTTTTATCGTTTTTTTCAAAAGAAACTGCACAAAACACTAATTTCTACCTTTTAGTCATTTTCGCGATCTCTCTCCTGATGTCCCACAATGTCTTACTCAAAACAATTGTCACAAACTGGTGTCAATCGTCCCTAGTCTCCTGAACCTCAACATTCTACACCTCACTGCATTTATGTCACCTTTGTGTTTCTCAAAAAAAATTTTATTGCAAGAAACCGCCTGTCCTATTTTTCTAGAAAAAATAAATTCGGACATAGACCTTTCACCAAAATCAATTGGTTTTTTTGATTTGTAAAATGCAACAAAAGGAACTGTTTATCTACACCTTATGAAAGAGTTTTTCATTCACAATATCTAGAAAAAAACTAGTTTTTTTGGAACATTATGAAATAGGTTTAGGCAACAAATCTGGGTGAAAAAATCAAACAAAAAAACAGGGTATTCATACCCCGAGTTTATTAAAGCACTCCTGGTTTCAAAATTTAGAAAAAAATTTCATCCAGACTTATCTTATTCCCATAGGTTCTCCTATCCCGAACTTATCTACTTTTGCTAATTTTTGAGATATTTTCAAAAAGAAATTCTCCACAAAATCTAACTTTTTTTTAAAATAAGCTTAATATTACTTGAATAAAAATTTAAATGCGATTCCACTTTATAAAATAGTTTTGTATATGATCGGTATAATATATTATGGTCAATTTTATCCCATATCAAGGTTTTTTTGATCGTTTATTTGTAGGCCTTATTACGTAATTCGTGATTCCTCCTGCTCGTTCACCGTTTTGAGGTACGAGTATCACCGAACAAACCAATTTTGCTTCATTCGGATACAATTTGTATTTCGAGTTCAACGTTTGTCTATTAATTTATTTCACCGTATATTTTTGTAAAGCTGTCCTACATTATTTTTCACCACCTCAATAGTCCCCTGTCCTACAAGCCTTATATCAAAGAAAACTTCAACCGGTCCCGTCTTTCAACTACAACAGCTGTACTTTATCAGAGAATCATATCAGGTATTTCAGAGGTTTCCAATTTATTATTTTCTAAGAGGGGTATAGTTTGTACGAAAAAACGGGATCATCCATTTTTTTACTTAGTTCTTTTTTTTAAAACTGAGAACGCATTATAGCCCAAAGTAATATCCCAAAAAAAAGGGTACCCCAACTCGTATGTCTGTTCTTATGGATTGGTTGGCAAAAAAATTTTTATCTCACAATTTTTGATTTCCAGGTCTATTTTCTGCTTTTTATCGGTAATTCTTGATCCTTTCTGATTTTTTGAGTTTACAAACGGTGTTTATTCTCGGGGTAGGGAAGATTTTTATTTCAAGTAGCCAAATTTCTAGAATCTCTTTATCTGGTATACCTAAAAAAGTGTTTCTATATCACTCCATAAAAAAATGAAGCATATTTTAATAAATATTTAGGTTATTTGTTACAAAAAAACCTGTCAATTTTTGAACAAACCCAACATAGGGCCTACCACGAGTAATATTAGAAATGATCGTTTTTTCTATAACTACTTATTTTTGGATTTTTCCGTTCTTTTCTGAGTGAAATTAAACGCGAAATGAAAAAACTATTTGCATGAACCTAATCGAACTCGTTTCGTATTTTTGAAGGTGGGTTTATGTTTTTTTAAAAACCACGGTAAGACTGATCAGAATGTTGGTTTTCGTCGTGATAGAATTTCTAAGTCTTGGTGTTTTTTAATTTATAATGAACGTCGTTTTTATAACTTCATTCTGATCACCTCATGTCGTTTTTAATCGTTTTCCTATAAAAGAATGGTAAGATATGGTGAAAAAATCCTAAAACCCATGTATTTAATAAGTACGAGTACCTTCCCAAAAAAACCCCTCTTTCAACAGTATTTTCTGAGAGAAATCTCCCTAAGAAAATACACCCCCACCTAATGAGTAGTTAATCATCAAAGTCCAACTTTACGTTGCCTTTGCAGCTGTTTCATACAAAAAATTTTTTTAAAATCCAGCCGGTCATTCCACAAGCCGGGCTATTTTACACTAATTTTTAAGATTTTTCCATGAAAAATGTGTCCTTATAAAACATAGTCAATTTGTAATGAATACAGCAATGTTTTACTATGCTTCTTAAGTGGTTCGCGGAGCGCTTCGTGAAGTGGTTCTATAGGCAAAAAATGGACTTTTTGAACCGCTCACTTCTCGCGGTATAGACATAGGGAGCGGTCAAAAACATTTTCATAAGTTTGTTCGTAATCTCAGGAAGACGTTCCGAACCACATTTCTTAAGGTAGCATTTTTCAAGACCAGACAATTCGCAAGTTGAAAAAAACTTTTCCGGAAACAGTATTATAAATCATGATCAAAAAAATTTAACCGTTCGAGCGTTAGATGCAGAAAACTGTCTTAATCTTTGACACTTATAAGAAAATTTTGATTTTTTTCGAGAAAAAAATTTCTTTGTTAAATTTTACGATTTTCTAAGTTTATATTACTAAAAAAATTTATTTTGAGTTTGTTAAAATAATAAAGTATGATCTCTAGCTCTCTTAGTTCGAAAGATACGACTCGCTCATCGGGCCTATATGCTCAAAAAATAAGTTTTTGTTTCAGATTTTAAGAAAATCATTTCACAGTGTTTAAGTTTCTTTTTAATTTTGTTTCTCTATATAATCAAACAATCTTTGAAGTGATCATAAAATTCTAGAATTTAGTTAAAATATTTTTCAATACAAAGGATATGGGCTGCCTATAGAACCCCCTTTAGTTTCTAAACATAATCTACGAATACTTAACAGAATTGTTTCTAAACAAAATTATTTTGGGTATATGCTGCTCCATTTTTTGTTTTACGCTTAATTTATTGTTTTATCAGTGTTTTCTAGTATTATTAGAAAAGCGTAATGGCTTCATATAAAGACTATTATTTTTATGGTAGATAGATGTAATGTGGGCAAAAAATGTATTTTATTTTTATTGTTAATCCTAAAAAAATGTTATATGGTGTCCTTATAGAACATTTTTTTGAAGATCATTGATACCTTTCAATATTCTCCCTCTTAAGGGGGTGTCCGACGCCATTTGGCGATTCTCAAACGTTCGTCATGAGCTGAATGAAATTCCAGTGATTTTCTCGTTGTGACACTTAACGAAATATTTGTCAGAATTTCTCAAAAAAGAGGAATCGGAAGTTTTTCTATATGATTGTATCGGTCGCACCATTGGTCCAAAAAAATCTTTTAATTTCGGCCGTTTTTCGTAAAGAAAAAACTCTTCGATGTGGCACAACAAAATCATACCTTTTTTTCATGGTATGCTAAATTTCGAAAATTCTATAGCCAAATGAGGCCAGAAAACTTTTTCCAGGAAAGAAAGAGATTTTCCGAATCAATTCCTCAAAAAAATTTAAATTAAAAAACAAAATAACAAAAAAACGTCTCAGAAAAGTTTGTTTTCAAAAGACTGTGTTTTTTGATATTATTTTGCCAATTTTACCCAAAATTGGCTAGTTGAAACATAATATAGCGTCTCAAACAAAACTTTTAACGTTATTAATTTTTAGCCTCTGCATGGTGAATCCCCTTGAAGCCTCTTTGAGGCTTCTAGTGTCCTGTATCACCCGGTCATTCCAACCAAACGGGGAAAAATATGAGGACATTGAAATGTTACGGGGTGCTTTTCCGGATATATGCAATTATTTGCAGCTACCCGTGTCAGATGGACCTTTAGTTAATTCCACAGATGCTCGCCTTAATGAGCATCGGGCTGCCAAGTTCAATCATTTCGCTTTTTTGGACTATGATTCTGGCAATTCCGAGTTGACCTGGTTGACCTATAATTATTACTGTGGAATATTAATCTACAGTACTCCATTAGAGCTAGAGTTGAAACTTGGTCATAAATTAACTAATCTCCGAAAATATGGCTTCAATGTTAACCTCCCCCTATTACTTCCCTCTGATATTGGCCTTTTGCTAAAAACTCAACGTTGTTTGGACTCTAAAATTGTGTATGACGTGCATCAGGTGCATTCTCGTCCTCAATATATTGGACATTCACATAGTAATATCGGCATTACTGTGAATACTGTTGGGCAGCTCATAACCAGTCAATTCACTCTGGTTGATTCATTAGGTAATTAATTTTTCCATATATAAAAAATGCTAACAATTTATTCCACAAAAAAATCATGGCCATAGTTATTACAATCTTTTTTTGGCAAGAAAACCATTTTACCACAAAATTCAAAAAAAGGGTCCCAAAAAAAAGGGTCTTCTTTTTTAGTGTAACAGTGAAAAACTCTCAAAGAAAAAAACAAAAAAACAAAAGAATCTTTAACGAATTTATTATTAACGAATTTATATACATGAAACTCGTGACAAAAATGTCCTTATGGCACTTTTGAGTTTTTTGTAAAAAGCACTCTTCATGAATCTAGAGGGCGCCATAAATGCCTGTGTTAATTCATAGGATTAAACATATTAATTATTCATAATACTTTGAATAATATTTTAACTTAAAAATATTGGTGCAATAAACCAACTCAAGTGCAATATGGCTTTTTTAATTCATAAGGAATATATATGTACAAGATATGATAGATTTCTTTTTATTTTTATTTAATCACCCCTTAATTAGTAAAAAATATCTGAGAGAATTTACTCGCATATTTACTCGAATTTACGAGTAATGCGAATAAATCTACTCGAACATTTGAGAGAAATTACTCGTGTAAAAAATTTTTTTTTGAGAACATATGCACGTAATTCTATATATTTTAAGGTCCTTTGTCATTCGAAAATATTGATTTTGACGATTATCAAAGAGGTCTTCAGACTGGGCGCAAGCTACTATTCGGCTTTGGCAGAGGTGGTCGGGATCATGGAGTTTTAGCACACTTAAGTGTAGTTTGTGCTTTAGTACATGGCTTTAAAGGTGTGGATGCTCATAGTCATGTGGTATGGCATGGAATAACCGATATGCGAAAGTTAGTATTTCTTATTTTTAGATTTTCATTTGTAGTAAAAGAACTCTCACTTTTGTCATTTTAATTTGTTGAAATTTTTAATTTAAAAAAACCTTCCTCGCCTGACACATTATTGATAGACGAAAAAAATTGACAAATTTGACAGTTTACCCAAGTACAGTCTTTACTTATTCTAAATTGATACAACATACCTCGCAAAGCCCAAAAAAAAACCACCTTCGGAAACACCGTAAAAACAGAATTGATACTTTTACTATATTATATTTTGAACCTGGAGTAAATCAAAAAAACAGCGAGAAAGGATACTTTCTAGCGTTCATCAGTATTTAGGTACAATGGAGATTCAATTTTTAGTTTTTAGTTTTGATTAATAACCAGCTTTATTTTCCTACATGATATCATTTTTCTATATATAGCGCTTATTATTGGTTCTTACATAAAAAAATGACGCAATAATAATCATTTTTATTTTTAGTCTTATGGTAGCGATTCCCCCCAAAGATCCCATCCGACATCCACGCGCTGTCAATGGTATAGTTGAGATTCGTCTATATAATTTTGATTTTAACTCCTTGGGTCGCCTATGTGTCATGATGCATTTTCTTACAAACAGTATTTTTACCGGTGAGATTCAGGAACAGTTTAAGCCCAAATTTTGGCAGATGTTTAGTTCCGCCTCCAATTTTTCCCCTCTAACAGATGGTGAAAAACAGGCTCTGACTTGGTTAAAAAGCTGGCGTTCCTCTGACCCACCGACCAATTTAATGATTCATGGTACATGTGGGGCAGAAAACTGCCAGTGTAATAAACGTTGCCTCACTTAGTTCACACTGTTCATAATGACATAACATGGACACCACATTATCTCAGATTTTCTCAAAATTATTACTGTAGTTTTTTATTTGAATTGATAATTACTAGTGACTTAAATGTTGGTATATTAGTGACTCATCGTAGTACTAAATATACCCACGAAAGCATCGTGGTTGTTTTTTTATTTGGGTTTAAAAAACTCTCAGCAGTTAATATTTTGTCAGCTATTTAAATGTAAAGAAATGCCTTACATACCTCATTTAGGTTCAATTATGCCTTTTTTTCAAAGAATAATCTTTCTCGTTATAGCATTTCATAAAAATAATTATCATAATGTAATTGATGAGAAAAAATTCCTCGACATTGACTATCCTTAATACAAATAAATTAATTTCTCAACAATTTTGCAGTTTATCAAATTCCTAGCCGAAAAAACTTTCCTCACAATTGCCACCTACTCTCTTTATTATCTGGAGAAAATAATACCTCATTTTGGCGTTTTCATATTAATTATACACAAATGCCTTTTTTTGAAAACCACTTTATCTGCTTCAAAAAAATAGTCCTTTTCGTTATAAAGTGTTTTTCTGATTTCTGTTTCTTCAAAAAAAATTTCATGTGCTACATTTATTATTCTTTTTTTCGTCGTAATTTGTTTTTTATGTCTCAATCTGAGAGATAAATGTGTCTTATTTAAAATAATAAAAATTTACAAAAAAATTACAAAAAAATGCATGAATTGTATATTGTCACTAAGTCAGGCTCTTCCAAAAGAACATTTTTGAGAGAAAAAAAGAGTGCACGTTATTCATTTTCAATACGTTTGTTCTTCTTTATAAAACAATCTTCTTTATGGGATTGAACGACCCACTGGCATATATTTTCTATTTTCTGGCAATTTTAAATGAGCATATCGGTCCAGCAGGCAAACCCATTACATCCGAAAATTGCCTCGATCAGATATCATAGGGACTTTATAAATGTAATTTTTTGGTTTGTTTCCTGTTTTGTCGCAAAAAAAAATGGATGTAAAGAAATGGAGTTCAGGTTAAGTACTGCAAAAAACTCTTAGAGGGTCGTCCCGGATCTTCTTTTGCCGTATGAAGTTCATCAGTAATAATCTCATCACAGAAAAGGTCTCCGTTTTCCATCTATCTCTTTGGGCCGTTGTGTTAACACCCGAAGATAATTAATTTGACTACAATTTACAACATTTTAAAAGATTTTTAGAGGCTAGTTTGTCTACGTATTTTTTGTTTATAAATATATTACTTCCGAAAAAATGATTGATCTTATTTGACTTTTTTTTAAAACGAAGTATCAAGCTTCGATTTTTGATAATGGTTATTATATGTACCTGAGGTTCTTTTCAAAAAAAATTTTTAGCTGTAAGAAAAAAATTTCTTTATCTTGTTACTTTTTTATTTGGAGATAAACTTCCTGTAACAGAAAAAATTTTTAGGCGTCATGATTTTCAATCTGCTCTTAAATCCGGCCGACAATATGGTTAGAGTGCTAGACTCTCACCATCATTAACTTGATTATATTTGAACCATGAATTAAATGACCAATTCGCGTAATCTGGCAGGAAAAAATAAAAGTTGGAAAAAATATTCGCAGATGTGTCTGCATTTCTGTGTATTTCAAAAAAATGGGTAATTTGTTTTTGATACCGATATTACTAATAATTGGTGTTTTCGTTGCTTTTCAGTTTTTGTAAAAAATTTTTTTCGTTTTCTTAATTTTTGTCTCAATTTTGTCGTTTTAATTCTTGTCATGGATATTTTTATCTTAATCGGCTTAAAAACACCAATTATTGTTTTTTTCGCTTTTAATTTTAGGGTTCCTGGTTTTTTATAGAAGTGTTCATTCACTTTCTACCTTCTCAGAAGAAAGGTCGAAAAAAATATCTTATTTTTAATGCAATTTTATGAGACAAAGCGTGGATCAATTTGTGCAATTACAGTTTGTCATTATATATTTACTTTGTGACTCTTTTATTTTTATTTTTCAATTTTGCCCTTTTTTTTCTAAAAAATCACTCGTTACAAGAGCGAATGGGGCATTTTTACAAAGAGATCTTTCAAAAAAGATTCTTTGATTCTTCATATTATCTCATTTTATCGTTATATAAGATTCTTTTAGATATATGTTTAACAATTAGTTTCTTTGAAAAAACAAAAGAATCCACAGCTCACATAGTCATGACTTCAACCAGTGCTAGAAACATTACAGCTTTGTATGGTTCGTAAAAGATTTTAATAAAGTTTTTCATTTCTCTCAAAAAAACAAAAGGCAACAAAAAAATTTCATTCATTTATTTTAATTTGATTATCTCTCTTTTTTAGATTTTTATTGAATGTTTTAGTTGCTTCAAAAAAATATCTTAATTTTATCGTTATTTTTACTTGTAGTTGGCCAAAAACACGTAATTCGTAAAAAATATTGGAAAGGGTTTTATCGCGAAAAGTATAAAATATTTATTTCTTTTGTAAAGAAATTTTTAATTTCGCCTTTGTTTTATTATTTTTTACGAATTTTGACGTGTCATATTTTTGATTTTGGTCGTTTATTTTGGAAAAAATATGTATATTTATGAAGTATGGTTATTTTAGTCCGTATTTCATAGGGAAACGCGCTCGAACTGATCGTACACTCGCCGACGTCTCAAACTCAACCGACATGGAAACTGGTTCCGGTTCTTCAAGTCTTGGTGCGTCCCATTTTGGTTCCGCCCCCTCATCCCCTGCTGTATCGCCAATAAGTGGCCATTATGATACACCAATCAGCGAGTCTGATCCATCTGACGGTCGTTATATGCATCTATTTAGTAAGTATATAAACTTACACGCTTCTCCCTACTTAATTACAACCCACACATTTTTTAGAGAACAGTATTTTAGTGACGGTACGCTCCTTCAATTTTCACCTCATAATTTTACCGCTCACCTTCTCAAAACAAAAAAATGTCAAAACGAACCTATATCTTTTTTTAAAAATCGTTTCTGATTTAAATAATGGTCAGTTTTATACGCTAGTTTCACCAGTAGGTCTACGTTTGTTAGTTATTAGTTATAGTACAACATTTGCTCATACGTGGTAAGATTCTTAAATAATTGGGTTCTATCAAAAGAATCTTTATACAAAAAAAAGTCCCTCAGATTATAATTTTTGAGAAAAAATGTTAACAGCATGTAGTAGCTATATAGCAGTAAGTCTAGTGACCACTAGACTCTGCCTTTTTATAGAACTGATGGTGAGAATATAGCAAAAACATTTCGTTTGAGTCCTTTTTTGCTATCACAAATTTACAGTTTTTATAAATTTTGTCAATATTTTAGACACTCCGGTTCAATGTCGATGTCTGTCATCATTTCTTATAAATCCTATTGTATGTTCCGCCATGAATGATTTAGTTCAACGGGAATATACTGGTTGGCCTCAAGCGAATCCCATTTCATTGAAATTTTTGAGTCTTGATGGGGTTAGGCTTTTCAACAACGTCGGGCAAACTTTGCGTGAGGATACTCGATTTATTTTCAAAAACATCCTACCCATCTGCGCAAATAATACCACCGAACTCAGATTGTTACAAATGCTCGAGTCATCTGTTGTGGATTCAGTGTTACATTTGCCAGTACTAGATAAACAGAGCAATCTATGGGCCGTTGGTTGGGATGCGGATTTCAAATGGGGTAACCCCCTGCCAGCTCGCTGTGGTTTTGAATTTGCCGAGTACTACAACCTGCTTGTTTGCAGTATAATTGATCCCCAGACTGGCGGATACAAATCTTACCACAATAGTGTAGTAAGTACATCACTCGAGATATATTAAAAAAATTTTCCTATACCTAGATTTTACTTAAAATTGTGCCTATACCTTATTTGAAGTTATAATTCAAACTTTTCTCTTTCTCTAAAAAAATTTTATAGAAAAAGCATAACAAATTTTTAGAAAAACATAACAAATTTAAAAGCATCGATATATATTTAGGCTTATCGTTATAGTCCGAATGAAAACAAATAAATCCACTGTGATGCTTTTTTTGGCTTAAAAGTATAATTCAAAACAGTTATTTTGTGTATTTGGTTCTGACCATAATCGATATTTTTCTTAAAATTTCTGAATTTTTTAGTAGATATACAGAGGAGCAGGCCAATTATTTTCTATCTAATTAATAGATTTTCATTTACAATTTAAATAAAAAACAAAATTCGACTATGTTTATATTTTCAAACAATTTATTGATGGTGCTTATTAATTTGTAGAATCTGATAAAAAAATGCATCCCTTAGCGATGTTTTTACAAAAAAAACTTTACTTGAAAAAAATATGACTTAAAACGCCTAGGTTTTACACTAAAAAATATTGCAATTATAGGACTGGTATCGCACCACTGCGGTAATCAACAATCTTATGCTGATCTCCCGCCTGAAGTCGTCTGCTCCTGAAGTCACTATTTTCGTCACAACCACTGGAGCTCCTATTTTCAGACGGTATTTATAGCGCAATATTTTTCCATGAATTTTAGTCATTTTTCCAGAAACTCATATGTTGCTTAAATGACTCATGCGGATATAATAAACTAGTCGATTCCTATGTTTCAATATTTTCAAATAATTCACTTTCTAAAATTATATCTTTCCGTAATTTTTGGTTTTCCTAAAAAAATTTAACATTTTTAGCTTTTTCTTACGTATCCTAAAAATAGTTGATTAATTCTAATCTTAATATGTTTATTGTATTGCTTTTTTTAACAAAACATCAATTTTTCATAATTGTTTTTCCAATTATCAGTCAAAATTTCCTAATTAAAAAAATTGATTTTTAGAATTTTTGTAACCCTGGCACTGTCCCTACGCAATTTCTATCTACGGGCCTTGAAGAATGGAAATCCATGCTATCCCAGCATCAGTGACGTAACTCGTCAAATTACATTATGTGTGGGCTCTTTTCAACGTATAATAGAGGCAGTAATTGTACATTCTGACCTGAGTTTTTCCTCAGTAAATGTACTACTCTGTCAACCATAAAAAATCTTTGTCTTTTTGACAAATTTTATGTAACTTAACCGCGCTGAACCTCAGATGAGCACATCTTTACAAGATAAGAGTCACAAACTTTAGTTGCACAGATTTCCACTTAACCACGTATTTTTCTGTATCTAAGGACACACTCAACATAATCAGGGATTATAGTGTCTTTCATAATATAGTCACGCAAAAAAACAAATAGAAACATTTCAGGCATTTTTCTTAGAATTTTACTCCAGTTAATATAATTCTACTATTTGTGTGCTTTTTTACTTATTCACACTTTACTTGCCAAAGAAGAAATAAAAAAATTTTGTTGCATCATAATATTCCCTTCAGTGTGCAAATTCACTACCCAAATTCAAACCCCAATTATATCGCCAGTATTTATCGGTATGTGCAAACATAAATACAGATGCGCTCAATCTGTAACTTTCATCTTTGTGGCATTCTTAATTAATTATTTGAAAAAATTATTTGTTAGGTCATAAATTTTTATCCTTCTAGAAGGAGTTTTCATTAATAATTATTCCTATTGTTATTATGTCATTGATCATTACAAAAAGAGCTGAAGAAGTTTCAAGCGACATAATCTGCTCTGAGTCAATAGTCAGCTTATCATCATCTGAGATTGGCAGTATCCCAGAGTGCACAAGCTCCGAAATGGCACAAAATCTCCCCATTCTGATGTCTTCATCTCAGTGTGAGTTCTCCTAATTTTTATTACTGTATAAGGGTCATTTTTCATTGATTTATGGTTGTAAAACAATATATTAGAAAAATTTTTGTTCAATTTTATTACGTTTAGTTTTTATAAAAATTGTTGTAAATAAAAATTTCCTTACTTTACATCGTTTTCATACCTATCTCTCTTTCACATATATATCTCTCACTGATACGATATGATCTCTTCTCTCCTATATGAAAGCTCAACCTCGTCGTCACATACATATAGACGCCGACGATAGTACTTTCAATGTCTATTCTATATATATTATTTCTTCTCTCTCCTCCCTCGTCTCTTCTCTCATAGTCT
>SCLH01000196.1:26084-43496 GCA_004367855.1 Oikopleura vanhoeffeni
TAGTCATTTGTATTGAAATACAGTAATGTTATTCACTATGCTTCTTAAGGTGTTATCTTATAGGCAAAATCGGACTTTTTGACCGTCATTCTCTCGATATAAGACACTAGGGAACGCGGTCAACTTTATAAGTTTTGTAATCTCAGGAAAGACGTTCGAACCCACTCTTTAAAGGTAGCATTTCTTCAAGCCAGACCCAATTCGTAGAGTTGAAAACATCTTCGAAACGGTTTATAACTATGATCAAAACATTTACTTCGGCGATATGATGCAGAAAACTATTTTATACATTTGACACTTATAGAAATTTTGCATCTTTTTCGAAATTTTTTGTTCATTTTACCGAGTTTGTCTAAGTTATATAATGACTAAAAATATATTGAGTTGTAAAAATAAGTAAAATATGACCTTAGTCCCTTGTAGTTTTCACAAAACGATCACTCGCTATCGCAACTTACAGAGTCAAAAAATAAGTTTTGTATTCCAAATTTTGAACATCACTTTTCACATGTTAAGTTCTTTTATTTATTTTATCTATTCATCAAACAATTTTTGAGAGATCATAAAATTTATAGACTTCAGGTCAAATTATCTTATACAAAGGATTGGGCCTACAGACCCTTACGTTTTAAGTTCTAATTTCGAACATGCATAACAGAACTGTTCTCTTAATAAAATCTCATTTGGGTTATGCTGCTCCATTCTTCTGTTTTATGGATTAATTTTGTATTCTTCGTAGTTATCTGGATTTATTAGACAGCGCAGGATCTATAAAGCTTATTTTTAATGGTTAGAATACATGCAAATGTGAGGCAAAATGTCAACTTTTTTAATCTGTTATTCCTAAAAATGTGACTGGATGTCATCACTATAGACATTTTCTCTTGAATCATTGTACCTATTCAATCATTCTCTCTTCTAGGGAACGATCGACACCGAAACAACAGGTAGTCCGTTGCCATTGGCATATCTTCAAACGTTCGTTCATGAGCTGATAAATCTCCAGTGTTTCGTCTGTGAACACCTTAACACGAAACTATTAGTTCAGAATGTACTCAAAAAGAGATCAGTTTTCTTATGATTGTATCGGTCCACATGGTCAAAACTCTTTTCTATTATCGGCCGTTTTTCGTACAAGAAAAAATCTTCGAAACTGTGAATAAAAAATCATCTTTTTTTATTGTTGCTATTCATTCTAAGCCAATGAGGCAGAAACTTGTTCTAGAAGAAAAAATTTCCGAATCCATTCTCAAAAACTTAAAATTAAAAAACAATATTAAAAAACGTTTCAAAACGTTTGTTTTCAAGAACTGCTGTTTTGTATTGAATCATTGCAAATCATTTACCAAAATGCTAGTTCAAAAAACAATAATACGTAGCTCAACAAAACTTTTAACGTTACTAATTTATTAGCCTCTTACTGTGAAATCCCCTTGAGGCCTGGTATTAGTGTCCTGCTATCACCGGGCTTCCAAGCCAAACGGGACTATAGGGAATTGAAATGTCGGGGTGCTTTTCGGATTTGCAATTTATTTGCAGCTACCCGTCAGATGACTTTATGCGTCTAATTCCACGATGCTCGCCTAAATGAGCATGCGGCCTGCAGTTCAATCATTTCGCTTTTTTTTAGAGACTATGATTCTGGCAATTCCGAAAGTTGACTGCCTGAACTTAATTATATACATGGGAATATTTAACTACAGTCTCCATTAGAGCCTAGAGATTGAAATTGGTCATCTAATACACAGTCTTCGAAAATATGAGCTTCAATGTCAACCGTCCTCTTTCTTCTATTACATATTGGCTTTGCTAAAAACTACGTGTTGTGGCTCATAAAATTGTGTATGACGTGATCAGTTGTTCTCATACTCAATTATTGGACATTCACATAGTATATCGATTATTGAATACCGTGGGCAGCTCTACCGTCATTCATTTTTTTTTTTTCTGGGTTTTTTTTGGGGAAAACAATTTTAGGTAACTTCAATTTTTTCTATATATAAAAAATGCTATCAATTTATTCCCAAAAATCATGGCCATACGTTGCTTACAATCTTTATTGGCAAGGAAACTATCTTTACTAAGAAAACTCAAAAAAAGAGAGTCCAAAAAAGGGTTTTCTTCTTTGATTAGTTGAAAAACGTGAAAATTTCAGAAAAAATAAAAAACAAAAAAATAAACAAAATCCTAACGATTATTAACTGAAACTCGTGAAAATTAGTCCTTACGGACCTTCTTGAAGATTTAATTTTGAAAAAAAGCAATCTAATAAAAAATAATCTAAAATAAGACAGGAGAGACCATAATCCTTAAAAAGTTAATTAAAAGGAAAAAAAAAACCATAAAACAATATATAAATAATAATTACAAATATAACTAAAATTAGAAATTTCTTTTAACTTCAAAAAAAACAAATATATAGAAACAGAAAAAAACAAAAAAAAAAAAAAAAAAAAAAAAAAAAAAAAAAAAAAAAAACAAAAGGCAATCAACCAATCAGATGCAATTTGGCTTTTTTTTTCTAGGTATTGACAAATATGATAATTCTTATATTTTTATTTATACCCTTTCGTAAATTTTTGAGAATTTATCGTATGTAAAAATTTGTGAGAATATTACTAATTATATATTTTAGTCCTTGTCATTCGAATAAATTGATTTTGCTGATTATCAAGAGGTCTCGACTGCGAGCTCTATTCGGTGGCAGGTGTCGGGTCATGCGGTTTTAGCCATTTAAGATGTAGTTTTGCTTTGTTACATGATTTAAAGCCAAACATGTGGCGCTCACAGGCTTGTGATTAATGGACATGGAATAACCGATTCGGAATTAGTATTCTTATGCTTCTAGATTTTTTTTTAGTAAAAGAACTCTCATTTTCGTCTTTTAAGTTTGTTAAATTTGTAAACTATTGGTAGAGAAATGACAAACTTGCGGTTTGCCCAGTACGTCTTTACTATTCTAATTGATACAACAATCGCAAAGCCCCCCAAAACCACTTCGGAAACACATAACAGTAGTCACTTTTAATTCTATTGATGCTGAGAAACGAAAACAGGAAAGGATCTTTTTAAGCGTTTTCAGTACATTTGTATGGTACAGATGAGCATTTCAATTTTTAGTTTTGTGTATTTTAACCAGCTTATTTTATCATATCAATATCTTTCCTATATAGCGCTTCAATTATTTTCTCATAAAAAAATGACGCAATAATAATATTTATTTTGTTGGTTAGCGATTGCCCCCAAGATCCTATCCGACCATCCTACGCGCTGTGTAATGTATAGTTGGATCGTCTATACATTTTGATTTTAACCCTGGGTCGCTATGTGTCTGATGCTTTTCTGTGCAACAAATTTACGGTAGATTCAGGAACAGTTTAAGCCACATGTTTGCAAATGTTTGTTCCGCCTTAATTTTCCCTAACAGAATAGTGAAAACGGCTCATATTGGTTCAAGAAGCTGGCGTTCACTCTGACCCGACCAATTAACTGATTATGTCAATGCTGAGGGAGACATGCCAGTGTATAACGTTGCCTCACTTAGTTCACACTGTTCATCATGAAACAATGGACAACATCTATCTCAGTTTTCTCAAAATCCTATACAGTTAGTTTTTTAATTGAAGGACAATTACTGTGTATTTTAATTGGTATTCATGATCTCGTAGTCTAAATTCCACGAGCCTCGTGCGTTTTTTTGGGTTTAAAACTTCAGCAGTTATTGTGTCGTATTTAATGTAAAATGCCTATATACCTCTTTAGGTTCATTAGATGCCTTTTTTTAAAGATATATCTTATCTCGTTATGCATTTCTAAAATAACTTATCAATGAATTGATGCAAGAAAAATTCTTCGGCTTGATATCCCTTAATACACTAATTATTTACATCAGCAATTATTGCAGATACCAATTCCATAGCGAAAAAACTTTTCTTATCACGTGCTCTCCTTCTATTACTCTAGAGAACATAATACCTCATTTTGGGCTTTTATCTTCAATTACACAAATGTTTTTTGAAAACATCTATCTACTATCAAAAAATGTCTCGTTATACGTGTTTTCGATTTCTGTTTTTAAAAAATATCATGGCACTTTATTTTCTATTTTTCGTCCGAATTTTTATGTCTCAATCCGAGAAATCAAATGTGTCTCTGTTTAAAATAATAAACATTACAGAAAAAAAATTACAAAAATGTCTGAATTCTATTTGCCACTAAGTCAGGTTTTCAAGAGCATTTTGAGAAAAAAGAGTGTACGTTAGTTCATTCCTAGTTTGTCTTATTATAGATATCTTTCTTTATGGATGACGCTTACTGGCATATATTTTTATTATTCTGGATTTACATGAGACGTCCAGCAGGCAGCCATTATATCCGAGAATTGCTCGAATCAGATTATAGGACTTTATAATGTCATTTTAGTTTGTTCCTGTTTGTCGCCAAAAATGGATGCAAAGATGGTTCAGGGTCAGGGTATCTGCAAGAACTCTATAAGTGGGTAGTCCGCATTGTCTTTGCCGTATGAAGTCATCAAGTTCATAATCTCTCACAGAAAAGGTCTCCGTTTCCACATCCATCTCTTGGGGCCGTTGTCCGGTCACCGAGATAATTAATTGTACTGAACATTTTTAAAGAATTTTTAGAGAGCGGAAATGGTTAACGTATTTCTTGTTTTAATATCTTTACTTCCGACAAAATGAATTAGTGGCTTACTATTATGAGGTATCAAGCTTCGATTTGTGATAATGGTTGTATAGGTGACTGAGTTCCTCGTGTCCAACAAAACTTTTGCTGTAAGAAAAAAAGTTTTTTTACTTCTTTGGAGACTAAATTCCTTTTGGTGATGAGTCAGTGTTTTTTAGGACTCCGTTTCCATATTTTCTGGCCGACATTTTTTGCTGCTTTATCACATATTTTGTAGTATTGATATGATTTGAATAAGTATTAATTCAGAAAAATTAAAGGTTCGGAAAACATATTCGCAGGATGTTTTTTTGTGTGGGTTCAGTGCGATTTTTTGCATTTTGGTATTTCAAAAAATGGTAATTTTTTTTGTACCGATCTTACTATAATTGGTGTTTTTTCGTTGCTTTTTCCGTTTTTTGTAAAAATTTTCGTTTTTTATTTTTGTCTCACTTTGTCGTTTTATTTGTCTTGGATATTTTTATTATCGGCTGAAACCCATTATTGTTTTTTCGCTTTTTTGTCCTGGGTTTTTTTTATAGAAGTATTCATTCAAGTTTACTGCTCAAGAAGTCGAAAAATTCTTATTTTTATGCATTTTTATGCGAAGAGCGAGGATCATTTGTGCATTGCCGTTTTATTATTATTTCTGTGGATCTTTATTTTTATTTTTCATTTATTGCCCTTTTTTTAAAAGCACTTGTTACAGAGGATGGGGATTTACAAGGATCATCAAAAGATTCTTTTGATTCTCCTTGTATTCCCTTTATCGTTCGTATATTCTTTTAGTGTACGTTTTACAATTAGTTTTTATAACAAAAAGAATCCAACTAAGTAGTTCATGACTTCGCCAGTGCTAGAACATTTACGTTTATTGGTTGTAAAAGATTTAAGAGTTTTATTTTTTAAAACAGCAACAAAAATTTTTAATTTATTTAATTTGATTAATCTTCTTTTTTAATTTTATGATATTTTAGTTGTTTCTCAAAAATCCTATTTTATCGTTATTACTTGTAGTGACCAAAACACGTAATTCGTAAAAAATTATTGAGGTTTATTACGCAAGTATAAAATATTTTTTCTTTTTAAAAAATTTATTGCCTTTGTTTTTATTTTTTTAGAATTTGTGTGTCCTTATTTTGTTTGGGTCGTTATTTGGAAAAATATATATGTTTATGAAGTATGGTTATTTTAGTCCTTTTCAGAGGGAACGCGGCTCGAACTGATCGTACATCGCGACGTTCTCAACTCACGCATGGAAACTGTGGTCTTCGAGTTTGGTGCGTAATTTTGGTTCTGCCTCATTCCCTGCTTGTATCGCCAATAGTGGGCCATTTATGCACCAATCAGCGGGTCTGATCATCCGGACGGTCGTTATATGCTCTATTTAGTAAGTATATACTTACACGCTTCTCCCTACTCAACTTAAACCCACTTTGTTTTAGAGAACAGTATTAGTGACGGTAGCCTCCTTCTTCCACTAATTAATCTTTACGCTACATTTCTCAAAACAAAAAATGTCAAAACGAACCTATATCTTTTTTAAAAATCGTTGTACTGTTAATAGTCGTTTATAGCTAATTCCCGTGGTCTGCGTTTGTTAGTTATTTTTTATAACCTTTGCTACAATACGTGGTAGATTCTAAATTGGTCTTACAAAATCTTTTACAAATCCCTAGATTTAATTTTTTGAGAAAAATGTTAAGAATTGTAGTGGCTATATAGCATAGTCTAGTGGACAACGGACTCTCCTTTTATAGAACTGTGATGAGACTGTAAACATTTCGTTTGAGTCTTTTTTTGTTGTCACAATTATAGTTTTTATAATTTTGTTATATTTAGACTCCTGTTCAATGTCGATGTCTGTCCATCTTTTTTCCAATCCTATTGTATGTTCGCCCCCCATATGCCAGTTAGCCTTCACGGGATATTACTGTTGGGCCTTCAAGCGAATCCATCTCATGAAAATTTTTGAGTCTTGATGGGTTAGCTTTTCAAGTCGGCAAACTCTGCGTGAGGTACTCGATTTAATTTTCAAAAACTCCTACCCCATTGCGCAAATATACCACGAACTCAGATTGTTACAGCGTCGAGTCATTGTTGTTGGATTCGTGTTACTTTGCTGTATGGATAACGCAATCTATGGGCCGTGTTGGGATGCGGATTTCAATGGGTAACTGCCAGTCGCTGGTGTTTTGAATTTGCGAGACTACATGCTTTGGCAGTTTGATCCCCAGACTGGCGGTAAATCTTCCCATGTTTGTTAAGTACATCACTCGGTTATAAAATTTTCCAGTACTGATTTACATAAATTGTTGGCCATACCTTATTGAAGTATAATTTAACTTTCCTTTTTAAATTTAGCAAACTATAATTTAATGATTCGGATATATTAGCTTTGTTATAGTCGAAGGACAAAAAATCCACTGTGAGCTTTTTTGGTTAAAAGTATAATTACACAGTTTTTATGTATTCGGTTTGACATAATCGTTTTTCTTAAATTTCAGATTTTTCAGTGATTAAGAGGGCAGCCAATTATGTTCTATCTCTAATTAATAGAGTTTCATTTACAATTTAAATAAAAACATTTGCTTATTGGTATATTTTCCAATTTATTTTGTGGTTGCTTTTATTTGTAGATCTGAAATAAAAATGCATTCTTAGCGGGTTTTCAAATTTTCTAGAAATTATGATTTTGATCTATCATTATTAAATTCATCTTTATTATCTAGATCTCCGTACTTTTAATTTTAATGATTTTTTTAGAAAACGTGTTCGTTCTCTTTTGATATATGTTTTACTTGTTTTGTTTTTAAAATCATTTAAAACAAATAATTTTTCTATTCTGTCGTTTAACGCCTAGGTTGTTTACATTAAATATGCTTATAGACTGGTATCCCTCCCACTGCAGTTAATCAACAATTTATTGCTGATCTCCGCCTGAGTTCGTCTGCTCTGAAGTCACTATTTCCTACAAGCATGAGCTCCTATTTTTAGACGCGTATTTATAACGCCCCTTTTTCATGATTTTAGTATTTTTCAGAAACCCACTGTTGCTTAAAAGATCATGGGATATACAGGAATTAGTCGATTTTATTGTTCCTATGTTCAACATTATTTTCTAAGTATATTTTTCCGTAATTTTTGGTTTTTTTAAAATTTAATACATTTTTGGTTTTTTTTACGTGTATCCAAAAATAGCCGTATTAGATTCTATCTGTATATGTTTATTGTATTACTTTTCTTTAACAGAACATCATTTTTCATATGTTTTCAATTTATCGTTCAAATATTTCGTATTAAAATAATTTTTGGAGATTTTTTTGTAACCCGGCATTGTCCCTACGCAATTTCATATTCTAGCGGGCTTGAAGAATGGAAATCCATGCGTATGCCAGCATCAGTGACGTAACTCGGTTCAAATATATTTTATGTGTGGGCTCTTTTCACGATAAATAGAGCGTAGTTGTACTTTGACCTGAGTGTTTTCCTCGAAATGTATTACTTTGTAACCACTAGTAAAGAAAATCCTTTGTCTTTTTGACAAATTTTAGTATACTTAACCGCGCGTGATCTCGATGAGCACACTTTAAGCATAGAGTACACAACTTTAGTTGCACAATTCCCATCTTACTCCACGTTATTTTTCCTTACCTGGAACCACTCACATAATCAGGGGATTATGTGTCTTTACAATATAGTCACGCAGAAAACAATAGAAAATTTCAGAGATTTTCAAAATTTACTCGTTAATATAATTCTATTTATTTGTGTGCTTTTTACTCATTCACACCTTTACTTCAAAAAAAAGAGATAAAAATTTGCTTGTAGCTCATACTATTACCCTCAATGTGCAATTCACTACCCAATTAAACCCCATTTATCGCCAGTTTTTATGCGGTATGTGCAATATTAATACAGATGCACTAATCTGTAAACTTTATCTTATGTTGGTATTCTTAATTAATTCAGTTGAAAAAATTATTTGTTAGGTCATAATTTTCTATCCTTCTTATGGAGAGAGTTTACATTAAATTTAATTATTCCTATTGTTATTATGTCATTGTCAGTTATCAAGAGCTGCAAGACAGTTTCAAGCACCAGATCTTGCTTGAGTCAATATCGCTTATCATACTGATTCGGCCAGTATCCCGAGTGACATAGCTCCCGAATGGCCAAATCTCCCATTCTGAATTGTCTTTTCCGTGTGGTTTCTCTAATTTTTATTTTGTATAGGTATTTTTCCATTGATTTCTGGTTGTAAAAATACTTGAGAACTTTGTTCAAACTTTATATTTTATAAAAATTGTTGTAAAAAAAATTTTCTATACTTTATTTTTACCTTTTTATTTTGTAAAATATTTCTTTTTTTTTAAATTTGGGTCTTCGATATAGAAAATTTTGTTTGATTAGTATTTTTTAGTTTTTACGGATTCTTCATTTTTTTTTTAGCCGTATTACAGGTGACTTTGCTCAAGTGTACTGCGTTGCTGCAGCTCAATGGGATTCTCAAAGTGCATCCGGTAGTTGCTTCGTATCTTAGACATAGTCTAGTGTTTTGTCTCAAACGGTTTTCAGCGGCTAGTCGAGACCCGGTTCGGAATCAGTACGCTTGATGCTTAGCATTGTTTTTTATTACACGTTTTTATCTCAAAATGTTTGATATATGACTTGAAGATTGTTTTTTGGTATAATATGTTTTATAAGTTTTTATTATAAATTCGATTATTGTTGTATTTTTCCTATTTTATTTATTAAAAAAATTATAGACTTTTTTAATTATCTTAATTTAAAAACAGTAATTTCAGAACGATTTAACAGTACACGTACGGCTCGGAACCCAAGAAAGAAGTAACTCAACTCTTTTCTGTAGCTCTATGGTCATCTTGCCAGATTCTTTTTACGAGGGTGGCACTCTGCCCATGACTGATCCCTTTTTTTACAGAACTTTTGACAACAGACATGTGGGTGGTTCAAAACGGCGACGATTGTTTTAGCAAAAACAAATTTCAATCACTTTAAATTCACATAACAATACAACACTGAAAGGCGGTCGCTTTTCTCTAGATAATGTAAAAATGAATCTAGTATTAACAACGCCTGAAAACAATGCTATATTATCTCCAGGCACCATCAAATCTTTTTCACTTTTCATATAGTTCATAAAACATGAACACCTCAAGGCTGCAAACTACAAACTTAGGAACATATAAGGCACAATTTAATCGTTAACTGTTTCATTCCTTAACTTAACGCAAAATTAAAAAAATTCATTGATAATTGTATCTATTTTTATATTTTAGTGAAAGTCAAGTCAAAAAAAAACTTTTTTATTCGAACTTCAGGGCGTGACATTCTATGATTTAATCAAAACAAACCCTGCAAATAATTTCCAATGTTTTAAGTCAATATATGTATGAAATTACGATCATAATTTTAATTGTCCATTTTTTAATCAACACACAAAAAATCAGCAAACGATCAGAGCTATTGTGTTTGAACTGCAAATATAAACCCTATGGCCACCCAACCTCATAAAATTTAACACACAGTCTACTCCAATTTTTGAATAATTACTCGATGATAGTCGACAAATCATAAAGTGGTTTTTAATTAGATCCTTTTTATGGGACCCTACAAATGTATGTTTTTTGTTGCAAAAAAATAACATCAAAGCTGATCCGGTTTTACATTCGAGCATTTACGTGGTTCAGTTGTCGTTCTTACATTTCTAGAAATCATCCTATTTAATCAAAATTAATTTCTAATTTATATATATTTTGACCTCCAGTTTATGTTTTTATTTTTTAGATTATATCGTTTTTTTTAAAAAAATGTTACCTCATAAACCTGGGGATAAGCGCCGTGCTTTTTTGATTCGTTTGAATCAAGGTTTTCCTGGTTTAGCTTTTCCAAATATGGATGCTGATCAGGCGTCTGTGGCAGCTTCTCATCATGCCCGATCCCTCCGAATTGCTAGACAGGCCGGCAATTTAACCGCCGCCTGTAGACCAGCTGACGTCGATGGACAGCCTGGGTCTGTATGGGGTGAGGGTATAAGTACCGGTCAATCTTCCAGTTTTTCAAATCTTTCCCAGTTACGTGCACAAAATAGGACTTTAAGTACCCAACGTATCAAGGATGTCAAAACTGAAGCCTTTCGTGGGAAGTTGTATGCTACAAACGAAATGCGACAAAAACTTACCCAAAGTCAAACATCTCTTATGGCCTTTGTGAGTCCGTAACACATTTTTATCAAGTTCTTGATATCATATTATTGGACAGTAAATGATTTACTAGTTTTGTAGATTATTAGGATTTTTGTATTTATAAGGAAAAATGGAAAAAGAAAATATAAAATCTTTTCGTTCAGTTTTTAGGTTTCAGCGAATTGTGACTATTTTTACTATCCAATAATGCGATTAATATTTTAGTGCAACAAAAAAACTTTTTCTAAAAATCATCAGTTTTACAATTTTTACAATATATATTTAGGCACAGGAAAATCCTGGTATCGCAAGACTATTTGAGTTTGATCCAAAGCGAACAGTTCTACCTGTTACCATGAGTGATTTCCCGCCAAAGAAAATTGCATTATTTCCAGAAGCTATATTACCGTCATCCCCTGAGGAACTAGTGAGTCTTTCAAATGATAAACACAGGCCCCTTATTTATAAAAAAACCCCTTATTTTTAACTTACAGAATTAAACCTACAAACAGAATAGTAATTTTTAGTGGGGAACTTCTATTTTTGAAGATTTAATTTATAGGAACCTTTGTGAGCACTTATTTTATAGTTTTTAGTTTTACTTCTATTTTATAAGGGCAGTCCGATAATTTCTGGAAGCGATCTTTAAGACAAAACAAATCCCATTCTCAAATAATCAACAAAAAAAATTCTTTAAAAAATTTCTTTAAGGCCTTATATAAGAATCAAACTTTTGACGTTTGTCTTGCTGATCATCTTGCGTCTCTGTGTGTGATTTTGTGTCAGCTCGACAAATGTTACAATCGCTACACTAATATGGGTTCGCCTATGGTGCGATCTCCCTTTTGGCATTTTATGGGAATTTTTAATTCTAACGCATTTGACAATTTAATAATGACTCCGCTTGAACCGCCAAACAATTTTATAACCGCCTCTACAGGTACGCTTTTTACATACAGCCTGAGTTTGGTTCAAATTAATTAAATCAAAATTGAGTTATTTTTCAACCGGTGAAAAAATGGCCCAAAAAATCACGTGTTATCAATGAGTCATATGTTATGCCTAATTTTGACGGTAATTCAATCTCTCTGTCTAGCCGATCGGTGAAAAACGGACCAATTAAAAAACTCAGGCTGTAGTTATTATAATAGTTTTATTTTATATTCCCGTCAAAAAATAATCACACAAAAAAATTTATCATATGTTATTCTTACCTCATTATAGAATGTGAACCTCACAAAATTGTTATGTTATATACTTTACAGATACCTTACATTCGTATCTGCAACGTATATGTCAGTCATCTATAACATCACTGATTTTCACTGAACATCATTATTATTACACACTAATTTCACACCGCCCTTACTACACAGATTTATTCAAATTAATTTGTATGTGTTTTTCAGGAAAGCTCAATATCCCAAATCGGTTTATGTTACGAGAGCGTGTATTACTTGGAGTACTTGGGAAACAGTCCGAGTTGTCTTATCGGTTGCATGTGTCTTTGCCAATTGAATTACGTACCCTTGAAACCACGATTTTTGGAAATGCTAAGTTTCCTTCAATTGTACCACAATTTGACGCAGAAATCAATTCAGACGTTATATCTGCACGATTACAGCATTGTTTTTATAATTCTGGTCGCGATTTCTCTAATTTTATGGGATATACGTCTGCTTTAATTTCAAAGGTAAAAACGTAGTACCTTGCTGGTTTTTATTCAAAAAGACTTTTTTTAAAAACTTCCGAATGGTAAAATTCCATTAAGAAATTTTGAGCAGTATTTGAACATGGAAAACTTATTTTCAGATTTTTACTCCTAAGGGTACAAAAAAATATGCTTTTGCTTACTTTATATTGATTTCGTTCTGAAATTATATAGGTTGTTGAGTATCAAAAAAATACTCTTCCATTTTCAATTTTGTTCAACGTTTTTTATTTTAATTTAACATTTTGCATTTGTTAGTTACAAAATGCTTTGGTGAAGTGTAAGACTTCTGTCGGGATGGATGTTAAAAAAATAGAAAGCATACTAAATGATAACCGATGTGTCGGTTCATTTGATACGCTTCTGAAAATGCGGGATGAAAAGGTGCAAGAAGTTGGGGATTGTATTCTACAGCAGTGGTCTGGAAATACTGTAAATGACAAACGAGGGGTCCCTAGCAAAAAAGCAGGTTCCAAGTACTCCGGTGTTTTCGGACAAATTGTCAATGGCTGTCTCATTCCGTCGGCACAATCTGTTAGTAAATTTTATATTAATTTTCATTTTTCACAAAAAATCATCATATATTTCAATTCGGAATTTACCGTTATATATTTGAAATTGTTTGTTAATTTCAACAAATACCTCTTTATTTGTCTTACATTTTCGAATTATGAAGTAATTTTCTATAAACAATATGACCAAAAAAATAATTTTTTTATTTACCAACAAAATTGGTTATTTTTTTAAAAAAATTTTTCTTAGAAATTAATTCATTGTGGTGCGAATGTTGGAGATGTGTCACTTAAATTAAGTTTGAACAATCTTCATGCCCCCTTCGAGTATCTGCAGCAAGCTCCCTCCAACAACCTTAACCGCACCTGTGATTCATCCTTTGTTACTACTGATGATTTACTCAATGGTACTGGTGACGACCCCATGAATTCTTCTATGCTGGAAAAACTTGAGAATCTTTTGGATTATCATGAAGATCTGTCATTTGCGTCAGGCGACCCTGATGGTCACCGGATGTCAGATAGTCAACTCAGTCACGCTGCGATGAGTTGTGCCACTTATCAAAGCAAATATGGGGATAAAAATGTAAGGGGAAAACTACTTTCATTCCTGTGAAATCCTTTTTTATAAAAAACTTCACTAAAGTCTGATAAAAAAATCCAATTGACCTCGTGAAAATAATTTTGCTGACATTGTTTTTTAATATTTTTCAAAAAAATACATTTTTTAGTGAATTGATCTTGACTTTATGTAATTTGTGGAAAATACAAATTCTCGCTTTTTGATTCTCTCATATAATTTTGAATTTTATGTAAAATTGTTTAAACAAAGAAAGAACATGATTTCTCACAAAAAAAATTTTTATTGCCTTAATAAGAACATCTGTTATTTTATATAAGAAAAAATAATTTTTGAACATATCGCAAAAGAACACTTATGACCGACCTTCAATAATAATTTTTTAGTTTTGTATTCATGAAGTCATCGCCCATGTAACTGAGAAGCAACACTTTCAGGATGTCCCTTTTAACCCGATTCTGACCGCATCCGAACCCAACTCCAGTGGCGGTGATATCGGGCTTTCTACAAATGTATCTGACAACATCCCCTCCAACGCCATAAATGGACCCCTGAAAAAACTGCCTTCCCTTACCCGTTTGCCTGACATAACCGTCAATCTAGATGCGACTTGTGCCACCGACTCCTTAATTGATTCAAACAACGCCGATGTGGCTGGCTCTAGTGTCAGTTCAACTCTAGAAAATCGACTGCCCGAGATGAATTCAACTGAGATCAGCCAATCACTAGTCGCAGAAGATTTAGGTGAGAAAAAATTGTTTCACAAAAAATACAGTATCGACTTTTTTTAATAGTAAAAAATATACACTTTCGGTCCAACTTTACACTTTATACAGAATTAACAGTGTTTTACATAAAGACCATAATGTCTTCAGTAAAAGATTATTACTTAAGGCGTGAATCACATTATAGTATTCGATCTCTTCTAGCACATCCCATGCTACCAATTCGATACATATAATGTGATTCTCCTTTTTTTATTTTTATAGTTTTATAGTATTAATTTTTCAAAAAAACTTTACATGTTTAATTAGCTGACTTATTAGGATACATAGTGATAATTCTGTTTTTATCTAAAGAACATTTTAGTTTTTTTCAAAAGAATAGAATTCCTTATGAAAGGAAGTTTCATCGAAAAAGACCTGTATGCTTCTTTATTTTGTCTCAAAAAAATTCCAAAGAGGAGATAATTATTAAATCTGGAATTTTATCATTATAGGTTTAGGAAAACATTTATAATTACAATTTATTTTACTCATGCGGTTTTATGATTGGTCTTATATTAATTTGATCCATTTATAATATAGTTATTAGTTCAAAAAAATTTTATAATGCCGAGTGTATATAAAATTAATGATACATATAAATGTATTATTGTCAAACTACATTATTTTAATGGATAAAACTAATATTTTAATTTTTGTTTTCTATCTTTCCAGCCTATCAAATTGATTCAATTTTAGTTAACATTTCAATTACATTTTTTTAGCTGAACGCAACCAGATCATGTTCAAATTTGGTGAATCTGTATATGGTTTCGAGTCGTTAAACAAAGGACCTGGACCGAGTCACGCGTCAAACCCCTTCAAGAAACCACGAACCACCGCTCCTATCCTATCAGCCCAATCTGGCGAAGCAGACCCGTCCAGTGACATGCCGGTCATGTCACCAGATGTGTCACTTTGTGACGAATTTTTCGACTCTGAACCTGACTCCCTATACACCTCCACCTCCGAAACACTACCTGGCAACCTACTACCTCCAGCCACTCCTGCTCGGGCCGTCAATAAAATGTCAAAAAAGAGAAAATCTTTCAGATTAACCAAAAAACGTTAATCTCTGATTTAGTCTGATTTATCTGTAAACACAAGTTTCCCTGGTCCCACTCCAATCCTGTCAAAAAGGCAAATAAAGCGGGCATTATTTATGCTTTTCTTAAAAAACCAAAAGACTTTGTTTTTTATTTTTGTGGAAACAAATTTGAATTTGCAGTATTTCCTATTTTCCGGTGTTTTAGATTAAAATTTATATTTTATCGTTAAATAATTAATAGTATAATCCAGTTAGATTTTTATTTTTTAAATTTTAATTATTGTAGAGCCAAGAAAAAATAATAAAATTTTGTTTNTGACAGATAATTTACGATTATTTATTTTCAGGGCTTTACATTAAAACAATTTTATATAAAAAACTAATTAGTCCAAAAAATAAATTTTTATTTAAGAGTAATATAATACAAAATAAGCGGTTTGAATCAGTTTATCAAGATTCAATCGGAAAACCATATGTACGACAAAAAACTTAAAATGTATAAAAGTATCATATAATTGATCATATAATAACATTTGAAAAATCAAGCAAATTAAATATTTTTAAGTTTCAGTATAATTTTGTGTATACTTATTAAATTTTAATCGTATTTGTCGTTTAAAGGCTTCTGTAACCATTCATTTACTTTTTTATTATTTTGGTCTTTTTATCGTGAGATTCAACCATTAGTTCAATAAAATATAATAATGTTAATTGTATTTTAGTTACTTGTTAATTTAGATTTATAAGACTTCAAATTTCTATAGAAAATTCTGCTATTTAATGGAATTAATTCTCAAAAAGTTAAAATCGCGCACTTTAATGTGGGGAACTTAGAAACCGATGGCCATTTTTTGGCTGGGCTCTAAAATCGCCGCGCTGTGCAAATAAAGTGTGGAAGCGAGCGAAAAGGGTAGAAACAAAGTGTGGTAGCACGTTACATAATTTAGACTTTGTTTATTTACAATTTATATTTTTGAAAGGTTATATGTTTTACATAATCGATGACAGATTCCAATTGAATATCGTAATCCAATTCATGAAATTCATACAAAATTTCTTGGAGTTTTTTTTCTCTATCTAAAACGATCGATTTTCCTTCTTTTCACATTATCGTTGAATGTGTATTTTGCATGATTTTTATAAATTATGATTTAAATCTAGTCAATATACACAATTAGTTATGAGCTCCTTAGCACCTCTATGTGTATTCACTTCCTATCAGTAATCACTTTCACCTGTAATCATAATGGGTCAGATATGATGTCAAACTGTTTCTAACACATGTTAACGGTTTGTCAAACTGTTTTGCTCGCTACCACACTTTGCGCACAGCGCGGCAATTTTCGAGCCTAGTCGTTTGTTCGAGTTCGCCTCTATCAGGTTTTTCTCGCCTCGGAAAAAATTGCCAATTTTTTTAATTGCAATATTCGAACATTTATGAACAAGCCAAGAAATTTTCTGTTTTCACGATCATCATATTTCAAAATATCAATTGGAAAATAAATATTATGTCCCCAGCAAGCTCTGCTCAGAGCTGACGCTCATTTGTTGTAAATGAACCAAATGGACATTTTTTCAAGATTTCTAATTATATTTTTTTAAATCATAATCCTTATCTCGTATTTAACCAAATAGTTACCGAGTATTACTTACAAATTTTATGAAAATATACAAAACCAACTAATTATTGCAATTCTAGTAGAAATAAATGGCTTTTTACAGCAATAAACCGTTAATATCAAGAATCTCCTACCCGGGCGATTTGAGTAAGTGATAACTTTAATAATTCGGCATCCAGGAAAGTGTGTGTTATTTAAAGATCAGCAACCTCAATTTGTCTTTGTTACACAGAATATATGTGAAATATATATATCCTCTATTCACACTTTTGTGGGTATCCCGGCC
>SCLH01000196.1:43515-57795 GCA_004367855.1 Oikopleura vanhoeffeni
TGTAATAGTCAGAATTTATGCACTTCACCAAAAAATTCTAAAGTTTTCTCTGACAAAAAATCACGAATTATAGAAGATGTAACAGTATAAAATATAATCAAAATTTCAAAAAAAATCTTCAAGTCAACGAAATTCAGCAAATTCCTTAATATGTTGTTGAAAATTGTATGTGCATTGTTGATCTGGATTCAGTCACGAACTCAATTCGATACAAATTTTTGGTAAAAACAATACAGGCTTGGCCCAAGCCCCTTGGTCCAAATTCAGACCTTATTTTTCAATCCCGATCTACAACTTGAGTTTTCTCGTTGACCGCGATTTTAATTCCGAAAAAATAAACCAATCAAATACAGTTATTCNGGATATTGACCGATCACTATCGAGTATTTTTACAGAATAAAAAAAGAGCGGTCAACGAGAAACTTCATGCTGTAACTTTCTGTGAATCCAGATCCCAACCTTTTAATTATTTATATACTATTCATTAAGTTAATTCTGTTCACGCTCTTATAAAACATTCTGCTAAAAAAAGTACAATTAGCTTGTCATTATTCAATTAAACAATTAACCATACTAGTTCAAATTACTATTTACTATATTTCAGATATGAAAAAATCAGGGAGCGAAAATTTTGTGTCGATTCCAAGGTTTTGTATAAAATTACAAAAGCTATTTTGAAGCAATTTAAACAAAGAAAATGTTTATACAAATTAACAGAGGGTTAGTTTTTGGTAGCATTTTTGGATTAACCTTCATCATCATCAGGTGACTTTGACTTTGAGAATTAAGCTTCACAGACCTGTGTTTTGAAATACATGGTTTAAACATATTATGCGGTCTTTATACTTCAACGAAATTTTAAGTATTTCATTTTTTATATATGGTGGTTATATTGAAGAAGAGCTTAGGTTGGCATTAATAAGTGAAGACCAAAAATGCAATCAGACAAATCCATGTGAAAGGAAATTTTCGAATCTCACCGAAGAAACAGGAACTGTGACACAAATTACATATTAAGTGTATTATATAATATATCTCTAACGAATTTATACTGATTTAGGACCGCATTTTAATTGGTCGCCAACCCTCTTGCAAAAAACACGGATAACCGCAAAACGCTTAATATTCAAATGTCAAAAAATCAGCCTTTAAGCTCTACATACGGCTACGCTGAAACTTGGTCGGGGACCCCGTGTAAAATCTCGATTTGTAAAAAAATTTAAGTCTAGAAAGTACCAGTAAAATTCTCAACAAGATGGGTTAACAAAATCGATACCCATTTTATTACTTCGAATCGTCTAGCACTCCCCAAACAAGACCTTGAAATGCGGCTCTAAATCAGGATAAATTTGTTAAAAAGATATGAATCGATGCATAGTATGCAAACATAGCCACCGTGATAATGCAATGCCGTTTTTCCTAGCCATATCCTTTAACTAACTAACCAAACTCCGTCTCAAAAACGTTTACTATCTATATAGCGCGTGTTCGAATCCCACTAATGTTGTCTTAGTGAATTTCTTAGTGATAGCTTAAGTGATTACACATCGATCAAATTCAGCGGTCCCATTATCAATCACCCTTGCCTATAATCATAATCACTAAGACAACATTGATGGATCCGAACACAGCGCTAAAATAGTAAACGTTATATGAGAGATAGAGTTTGATCAGTAAAAAGACTATTATACCTGAATGCAATGTAGATGATATATCGTAACGATATTATCGTTAGATTATTAAAGTCAATTTCGACATTTTCTAACGGCAACTGATGTGATCTTATATTTCATTACTCAGAATTACTCTTGGTTTTTCCAGGTTACTTTTTATTTTCATTATATCGATGTTAATACTAGTGACTTGTGTTTTAAGTCACAACCTACACAATACAAATATGTGTGTAATAGCATAAGACGACGATTGTTTTTCGATTATAAAAATTGAACCAACTCATTAGGTATGTGTTGGTTGTTACTTTTTCTGTCAAGCAAATCATGAGTTATAAATTATGACGCTTTTATACTTTGAATCGATTTTCTTATTATGATAAAATGCAAAGTGCAACCATGCATCTATATGGATTACCGACCCTCAGAGTACAGAGCCTGAATATTTGAAAGATACAAACAACGCAAGATATTAGCAACCGAGCAAAACCCTGGATTGCGAAATAGGCCGATTTCATTGGTCAGATTAGGAAAGGATCAACCAATCAAATGCTCAGATTTCGGATTATTCACATATTCAGGATCTGAGCTCTGAGGGTCGGTAATCCTTTATAACGTCTTTATTTATTACTGAACAATTCAGATTAAAAAAAAGTCAGGATCAAATTCGAGAAAAAATACTAAACTTCAGAGAACATTTATTATTTGAATCACAATGCAAAAGATCACCACTCAAAATGAGAATGTTCTCTTGATAAAACTTCTGTATATATGACAATAAAAGTTTATTATAAAAATAAATAATGATAGTTTTCGAATTTTCTTGGCTTTCTTTTCACGATTCTCATTCTTTTTCAGTTTTCTTCGGTTTTTCTTTCGACTAGCCTCCGCCAGAAGAACTCTCACCACCTCCAGATGGTATGTCAATCTTTACATTATTATGCAGCCCACTCATAAGGACGGCTAAGTGGTGGTTTCGGTATTTTTGAAAGAAACAAAAATCGTGAAATTTAAATGAATTTTATATAATTATAGGAAACCTTAGCTTCAACAACATAAAGGCAAAAATCAAACCACATAAATACACATGCTGCTAAAATTCCACCACTTTTAGCACCTTTGAGTGAGTTTAATATCATGCACAAGGAACCAAAAAACTTCGTCGTTGCGTTTCTGGGTAGATAGTTTTTCGGGTTATTATTAATAATAAGTGCGAAAAAAACAATTTTTATATGTCTTTAACGAATTAATCCTGATTTTTGATTATTTTTGAACTGCACATCATTTTTGAGTCAAATTTATTGTCTTTGATAAAATATTCAAGATCCCAAAAAAAATAATTTGCGGATTGTCTGTCCGGTAGTTGTTACGAAACATCATGATTTATCGTGATAAAATTGCCGAGATGTTTATTTACAAAGGTTTTCACTGTGAAACGAGCTAAGAAAAATTTTAGCAAAAGGATTACGAAAATTTTTAATATCTTGGAGAAACTATCGGACAGACAATCCGCAAATTTATTTTCTCGGGATTTTTGATATTTTATCAAATACAATAAATTTGAATAAAAAATAATGTGTAGTTTAAAAATCCAATCGAAAATCAAGATTAATTTCTTGAAGAGATATATAAGAGTGGCGATAAAAAAACACAATCACAACCAAAAAATTCCTTTGACTTGATTTTTCATTAGAAATTATGGTCTTATTTTTTAAACAATTTTATTATGATATTAATTTTTGGAAAACTGTCACCAGTTAAACTGTCTATCCGAATTTTGACCGTCGAATTTTGGTCGCTTCAATCAACAATTAAATAATTGATAAGGTATTTATCTGTTAAACTTAACTGTCAAACAAATAGCGGCAGCAAATATAAAATGGTAGGAAATAAACCATAAAGCTTTTTCAAATGGATCCCAGTTACAGCAGTTAAAGCACATCATAACTAATGAAATTCTGAAAAAAAATTAAATGAAAACCTGGATCACAAAAATTTCCCTAAAAACTGAATTGGAAATTATTTGTTCGAAAATTATGGTAATCTCAGGATGACGAAAATTGCTAATTTTTTTTCGTTTGTTTTACTTTTGGATTCATTTTCAACCTTTTTATTTTTTTCTGGAACTTCTGACATAATATAGAATTCAAATTTTCACATATTAGACTTAAATATCACGTGATAATACAAATTAAGAAGAAACAGGGGAATTACAACCTACGCACACTCTTGAGTGGTCACACTCAGGATCTAAATTCATAGGTCATCCGGTCCAATTATTCTGATTTCGAGAACTAATTTATGACACATTTAAGTTTTGAAGCCCATCGCGCAAAACATGAAAAAAATTGTGACGGTATCATCGTAGATATTACTTAACCCCCTCACACCCAAAACCATTGTAATTCCCCTCACACCCAAAACGTCATTCGGGGACGCCACTTTGAACGGTTATTGCGAAGATAATAAATGCAATAAAATACTCATTATTTTTTCTGGCCCGAGATCAAGGATACATACAAATTAAAGGCCAATTTTTTTTCAAATTTGTATTCTGTTTGCTCGATAAATGCAAGAGAAAATAGAGGTTAAGTTTCACGTATTTCATCGGAAAACCATACATTTTTCAAAATCACATATGAATTACAAAAGATTAAGTAGCACACTGACTATTAAAATATGATCTCGAATTTTTAATAGCTCATCTGAATCGTCTGAAAAACAAGTTTTTGTATCCCTTTGAGCCAAAATGCACGCACTGAAATCACAAACAAATTGTATATAAATAGTTTTTTACTTGAACTTTGAAGGCTCATTACGGTGAATTGAAAAAAAATGAAAAAAGTTCCAAAATTTAATCATCTTTGATGATATACGCCATAAAAATGAACTTTATTTTTTCAAAAAACGATTTCTTCATAGTGATACGCAAACTGTATACGTAACGCGCAGAACTACTTAGGATACACGAGTCTTTACTCGAGCCTTGGAGCTCAACGGGTCGGTGACGAAGATCACGGGCTGAGGGTCATAGACCTCCAAGGGTCGTAGACCTGGAGAAGTCGACCGAGTCGTGTATGCTAGTGTATGAAGCTTACATAAGTGGAAGTACTACACTAGATTCTAAGATTGCTTATTCGACCAATAGGAGGCGAATAGGGCAATCAACTGTGTATTCACTCAGATATTAAGATAACTCGGCACACCGAGAGTTTCACATATCCGAGTAAGTACAGAGATAGATTTATTTAAACTGTTGAATAACTAAATAAATAAGGTTACGTATATCAAATACAAAACGTGTTGTGTCAACCATCGCAGGATAAGCATTCAAGCAAACTGTTGCAGAAGTTCACTTAGAAGGTTTATCAAGTAGACTTAGAAGTCTAAAACATATAGCAGTTCCGTCTACGTACTCACTACCGACGTAGCGTAGACCTAGACTTTACTCCTATTGTTACGATATAAACAACTCAAACATTGGCTTTCTGAATCTGTTCTCTGATTTAAAATATCTCTCTCAGTTAGTCTAGAACATGATAACTCTTTTTTTCCTTGGCCGAAAAAAAACATTTCGAAAATTGTAAGCAACCTTTTTTTGAGGATAAAAATAAATTAATTAGATCAAGTTGTTCAGCCACGAAAAAATGGACAAACTCAGTATTGAGGTCAGCTGTAAGCTTGATTTCTCGGCATGATATCTTCAGCTGTGCTCTTTGTCGCTTTGCATCCAATTATTATTAAAAATCAAACGGATTCATTTCAAAAATAATTATTCGCGCAATTATGTGTTTATTTTTTGAGTTTATAGAAAAATTACTTGAGAAAAAATAAAACCTCTTAATAAAGGCCAGAGAAAAAAAATAATAGTACCAGGAGCAGCCTCTTGTAATTTCCTAAACCTGAGTCTTTTCAGAATTTTGATTTTATGTGTCGTATTTACGCTAGAATTTTTATACGGAAATCCTAAAAAAAAGAATGAAAAAATATCTTTAGAACTACTAGTCGTATCGAATTTTAAAAACCATTTCTAGAAAAGAATTGCGAATTCTATGACACATTTGAATTAAAAGTCTGTGGAGTTATTATTTCTATCTCGTTTTAAGGATTTGAAAAATCTCGCGTCCCCGAATGGCGTTTGGGTGTGAGGGGTTTAAGGAGGTTGGTGCATTTTGACAGATACGGATATGGGCTCTTGATGAAAAACTTTTCACTGGGTGTATATAATTTTCTCAATATACCACCAAAGTAATGTTTCATATTCAAGGCAACTTTTGTAACTGCAGAATTTTCGAGTTATTGTTTTTTTTAAAAACCTTGAGTTCAAATTAAACTTTTCGAATTCGACAAATTATGAGAAATTTCTGAAAAAAGTTCCCAACAATATAAAAAAAATACCTTATTTTCGTTCAAATTTTTTTTTATCATTTGTTTCAAACCAACAAAAAAAATTCTATAAAATGGCCACTTCAACTCTTCGCTTAGTTGATCACATATTTCTTATATGCTATTTGAAAAATTAACTGACAATTTTTGGCGATTTTCGGTCGAAACTATTTGGAAATATTTTGAAAAATTTCCTCAATGCTTGTTCAAAATTTTTCAAATTAAT
Source organism: Oikopleura vanhoeffeni (assembly GCA_004367855.1). NCBI lineage: Eukaryota > Metazoa > Chordata > Appendicularia > Copelata > Oikopleuridae > Oikopleura > Oikopleura vanhoeffeni. The sequence continues at coordinate 49,798 of SCLH01000196.1, forward strand.
TTTTCTGGAATCCTGAGCTAAAAATATTCGGAATGACTATTTTTACAGTATGTAAATATGACTTCGTTTTGTTTCTTCGCTCTTGTTAATACTGTGAATCATACTTTTTTAAACGAAACTACGGATCGGCAGAAATACTCCAAAGCCCTCATTATCCGAAATAAAGAAATTTTCATCACACTCAAACTTGCCGAATTGATAAGTCGACCCATCCACCGTTTTAAAATTATTTTATTTAAGTCATGCAGAAAAATATTTCTTTCAATGTGATGAAATTTTGGTTCTTTCCGTATTTTTTCAAAAATTTAAATTTTCGATTTTGACGAAGCAATCGTATAAAATAAAATTTAATGAATCCGAGCCGGTGTTCGAGAGCGTATTTTCAGGTTTCTAAGTAATAAATAAAAAATTATAAATTTTACTGTTATGTTGACACCATGGAAGCAAACGCGCGTTTTTTTAGTGTTTTTCAAAAGAAAATTTATAAAGTAAAAATTATTGATTTAAAAAAAATCAGATGGGACAAAGTGAGTTCCAAAGTGTCAACTTTTGTTCGGGATTTTTCTCTATGAAAATAAGAAGGTCTGACCTTTTTATCTAGTAGGGTGCCATACGTTAAATTTTTTGTCAAAAATACCCAATGTTAGTTGCAACCCTTACAATAATGTGAATGAATAATTTTACGAGATTTTTGGCAAGACCAGCAAAAACTTCTGAAAACCTTTATATAGTAAAAACCAAATATTTTGTTCAAATCTTTCCCAATAAAGTTTTAAAATTATCGAAAAAATTGATTTAAAAAAAATCAGATGTGACAAAGTGAGCTCCAAAGTGTCAACTTTTGTTAGAAATCGTTTTCATCCGAAAATTTTGCAGTGCCAAAAAGTTTCTTATCAAGAGAAAAAAAATCGAAAAAGTGCAAATCTGTCAAAATGCACCGACCACCTTAAATTAAATTATGTTAATGAAATTGCGTTTCAGTCCCGACGCATTCGATGACTTGGTGTATTATCACGCAAAAAAACCTACTGTGAATAATGGTACTGGTCATCAGGCTTTTAAAAAGGATGGCTTGTATCCCCTTTTCTATCCTTTTTCATAGCAAAAGATACGGAAAATGTTGGGATAGGGATGGAAAATCGACAAAAGGATGGCTTTTTTGGAAGCCCGCTGTTCATAACCAAATTTAAGTCTCACGATCTTAATTTATTTCAAGTCAGATTCCGAATAAATAATTAAAATTCTCAGAGTCAATTAAGATTTTTTTGAACAACATGAAATTAAATAAGTGTTCTTAATGCAATTTTGATAAACTCACGTGATACATATAATAGACAATAAACACGCGGAGAAGGCATAAGCTGTCGATGTGCCGAAATGGCAGTCAGAATATCCGTCGTTGTGTCCACCGTGATAATGACCGCATACGCCAACAAGAATACAAATAAAACATATAACCTTAATAATTTAAACAAAAGTTAAACCCAGATATCAAATGCGCCAGGCGCTGAGGCGCATTGTGTCTGGTGGAAAATCAATGAGAAAACTGATGTCAAAATTTGAAGATCTATTTTTTACACGCAATTTATTTTGTTTTTTCTTAACCTTTGTGAGCACAGAGCCACAATTGTGGCTAAATCATACCTAAAATCATTCAAAAATGGCAAAAACGGGATCGTAGAATCTTTTCTTTCAAACACATTATAAAGAATTTTGCTTCGTTCCGAAAAAAAAATAATTGAAATTTTTTCGAATGTTTGGTTCCAGAATTACGGGGTGTTGATTTGTAAGGATTTTTCGCCTATGTTTCACTTCCCATGAAAATTATTCAGAACTAGACATAAAATACAAATGTGAGATTAGCCAGTTTTTAGGAAAGCGTTTTGTGCATGCATAACAGTTTAAATAAAAATTTACTGGTTCTAGGGGCATATTTTTTTTCGGAGTTGAAATTTTAAATTATCAACTTCAAGTGATCACATGAAAAAATTTAATTATTATAATAGTGAATTTAAGCAATCAAAAGCTGTCAACAGGTGTACTCCATTACCATATATACTTGAAAATACTTGAAATAATAAAAAAATGTAATAATCTGGTTTATAGGGAAAATAAACATTTTTATCGAAAATATGATTTTTCCATCAAAATTTTGACTTATTTATAAATAACTTTTGATATATAGATATAAATCAAAGCGGACAAAACGATGACGTTAATTGTGCATCGTTTTCAACGGAAAGGTCACTTGTGAAGACAACTGTTACCATGTTTCACGTGATATGGTATACTTGCTTTTCTCACTATATTTTCTAGAACTAAAAATCTAAATTCTAGAATATAAAATGTCGGTTCTGAAAATGTTACCTCTCAACTTCTTTTTGCAGACAAAATTGAACTTCCAACTGCCGTATGCTTTCTGTAAACAAAATTCAAAGTAGAGCCACAATTGTGGCTCTGGTGCCTTGGCGGAACTTTTTATATGCTCACGAGGGTTAACCCTTCCACGCATTAAGGCCATTCGGGTACCCAAATTTTTTTCGAATAGCCTGAATTGACAAAAATTATCATGGGAAAACAGAATTTATGTTTTTTGAGGGCGAATATCTCAAAGAACACACATTGTGAAACCCAATAGTTAAATACAATGTGATTTTTGAACGAAAATCTAAGATCCTGAAATATTATTAAAGATTACTGATTGCTCGACCAATCAAGAACGAGCTTCAAAAAAGAGTCATATTTGTCGCAGAAAGCCTATTTCTCCATGAGTTTTGAAGGTTGGAAAATTGTTTGTAGCATTTATTAACAAAAAAATACGTACGCAAGTCTGTCACTATCGTTTTCAAAATTTTGAAATAAATTCGCTCCTGAATAGCCAAAAAACGTTATTTTGAGCTGATTTTGAGGGTCTCGCGCAAAAACCTATTCCTTCCTGGATTTTTCAGTAACACATTTCTGACCACTATAATTCAAAAGCTAGTGAGTTCGCGGAAAGCTTTTTATATTGGAACCTAAATTTCGATGATTTTTTCTTTTCCGAAACTGTACTTTGAATTGCTGAAAATTCGTAAATTTTGAATGAAATGCCTAAAATCAAGACAAAATATTTTCAAAATGATTATAAAGTACTTTTTTAACGCTGTATCAGGATGAAAATACCACCAACTTATTTCAAATTATCCATATTTCTTAAAAAAAAATCTGTAAGAATGAAATTCTGAAATTTTTTGTTTGAGCCTTAATTCATGAAGAGTACCCGGTAACCCATGAGAAACTTAAAATTCAAATATGCCATAGAGTTTGCACTCCAATTTTGAGAAATCTTATTTAAAAAAATATACAATCAGCCATTAAAAGGATATTTTTAGCTTCTTTTATTTTGTACTTATTATTTTGGCCAAAATTTTCGAACAATATAAAAGCGTAAAAACAAAACAGAACCAACAAATTCTGAAAAAATCAGTTATTAGGAAATTACATATGGTATTATATTTCATACTATGTTTTGTTCTGAACTCACTTGTTTTTTTCTCAGAAGTTATGTCTCTTAAAACCCCAAAAAACTTCAGTTTCCGAATAATTTATCGCTTGAATTAAATAAGAATAAAATTCAAATTTGAAACATTTTATAAACTATAAAATCTATCTTTCATATCATGAACTAAAGACTAATCAAGGTTTCATCGCTGAAACTTTTCGCGGTTAAGACGCTCAAAGTTGGGTCTCCAAATGAATCGAACTTCGATTATCGAAGTATCGAGAATCTCGATTCGAGATGCTTCAAAACAAAAAATAGGTCCTTATTACTGTCCTATTGAAGATATAGCAGACTATAAAATCACATCATACCAATAGTCACGTTGGAACTACTTTATAACGACCTCAATAAATATTTGAAACTAACCTGAAAAACCAAATGAATTATTTTGAAAATCAATGACTTATCTGGCATCTGCATTTTAACAAAAATTGACGAAAAAGTGAAATATTTATTTGAAATTTAACTGTGATGAATACGGATCATCTAATTAACAATTTTCTGTTAAATTATTGTTTCTATGGGGAGTTGCTAGGTGTTTGACTTAGTATCGTCCAAATTTTGTTGATTTTAACTCTGCATTTGACGTTGATTTTAATTTGTCTGCAAATTTTAAGAAAAATCTAAATTGAACTTATCAATATTATTCTTTATATTCATGGGGTTACACATTTCTTAATAACATATAATGTTGAACATAGACTATGTTACATAGTATATAATATACATTAATTACGTGGCCCTCTTTTGCCACTTTTCAGCAAAAATTTCATTTGATTTGGTTTTTGTAAACGACTTATCCGATTGAGTTTTAAGATAGCTCAAACGGAAAACAATTATTGAGATAAAAATAAACGTGAAAAATGGGCCGAATAAGATCATTGTTTCCAATTATTTTAAACAAAAACCGATCATTAAACTATTTTAGGAATCTCGGGAAAACAAATCCGATTCGGACTAATTGTGATGATTCTATTATTCACTTGATATTTGTGCTCAGTTTGAGCTGTCTGAGAATTAAATCGGATTAGTCTTTTTGAAAAGCCGAATTAAATATAAATTTTGGCTCAAAAAGTGGCAAAAAATGACCAGATGACCCCGTAATCGCTATACTGTCATATTTAATGCCATGCATCGTTTTAGACGGTTAATATTTACCCAATAAAAATATTCACACAAAGCTTAAACACCAGTTTAATGAGAGTGCAAGCAAAAAAATATTCAAATTTGAAAGTTTTAGATTTTTTCGCCAAAGACTTATTTCATCATTAGAAAAATCTCTCACTTTAGTCAAAAAAAAGATAAATATAAAATAAAATTACCTATAAAAGTGGTGAAAATTACCTTGGGAGCCCCCTGAAATTGTTTTAAATACTTTCGACTTTTGCCCATATCTTCTGAGATTCAAGTTGGAATCGTACAGTCTTTATTTATACTGAATATCCGAAAAATGAGAAAAAGCAATTTCTATTATATAATCAATGATTATATTCTGTAAAGTGTCATGAAAGTAATGATTTTGCGCTCTAATTTGGAATGAAAAATTCATCAGTTATTTATTGACCCTGAACTGCCCGAACTAAATTTTCTATAAAATATAATTTCGAGTTTTTTTAGTATTTTTTTCAATAAAATTATCTTGATCACATCCGCAGTTATCATACAATTTATGTGATATTTACATTGAATTACAATTCAAAATAAAATTAATTGTCTCAAATTAAAGGTTTCAATTTTGTGAGCAGGTTTTTTCATTTCTATAATGAACTCGTTGAGCTGACTGTCATTTTTTTTTAATCTGACGAATCTCAGGTCCTTAATAACTTTGATCGTGAACACACTTATTATCGGACTTATTTTTTTTCATTAAAATATCAGAAAATACAGCAATTTGAGCCAAAACAATTTTCAGCAGATGGTTTAGTTTACGCTTTTGCAGATTTTTTTGGGGATGTCAAAGTGAACATTATTATGTAGTCCACTCATAAGGATAGCTTTTCAAACATATATTTATAGTGCTTCTTTTTGGAATTTTATATTATAGAAAGGAATCGCATAAAAATCCCTTTACTTCGGCAACCTACAGACAAAAATCTTACCACATAAATTTACAAGCAGATAATAATGCACCATTTCCTTTGCCTCCTCCGTGACCTAAAAAAAATATTACTTTTGAATCGACTAAAACATGTTACAACAATGGCAGCAGCAAATATAAAATAGTACCAAATAAATCACAGTGCTTTTTCGAACGGATCCCAGTTGCAACATTTTAACCACATCATGACCAAAGAAATTCTGAAATATTTTATTCCAATCGGAAATAAATTTAATGTTATTTGCATTAACTTTTTGTAGTACATCTTCATAATAATGAATAATAAAAAGCAAAGTTTCGGTTAATTTCATTATCAAGCTTATAAACAGACTTCTGTTTTTCGAAAGTTGAACTTTAAGAATCTTGAAATTTCATAATTTTGCACAGATGATAAATACAATCAACTCCAAGGGCACTGATGTTTCACGCAAAAAATTCTATCATACTGAAGAAAAAACCAATAAGAGACGCGCAATTCTTGCGTTAATTACTACGCAAGAACCGGGAACTATGTAACATCCCTTAAGCGGAAATTGGTCTCAGGTCTCTCGTTCCGCTTCTGAAACCGGAACCCGATTTTGGCGGGTTACCGTTTTATTTTTGGTGCGGGAACTCGCCAAAAATCGAGTTTCAGCCCGGATAGTGAATCATGGAACTCGCCAAACATTCAGTTCCAGCCCAAAAACTGTAACCAAGAACTCGCCAAACTGAGATTTCCAGCTGTTGAATAAATTTTATTTTAAACTTCAAAACAAATTGTTCTAGACGTAAAAATTTTATTTTACTCAACAACGAGCAACGTGTTGACTGTATTGATTTCAATTATTTTTATTTTCCATTTTCATTTGAAATTGAATAAATGTAATTATACGAAGAGAGTAAGTAGTAGATTGAGGGTTAGGTAAACTCGTGTCCAGTGTACACGGTAGGGAAGTTTTTTCAATAAAAATAATTTTTAATTTTAACCCTATGTTGAAAGTATTATATTCAGGGTGAGGTTAACTCGTGTCCAGTGTACACGGTAAGGAAAATTTTTAAATTAAAATTGGGTTCCCGCACAGAACTAAAAACCGGATTTCGCCAAACATTGGGTTCCCGCACAAAAAAACGGAACTCCCAAACAGCGTGTTTCAGCTCAAAAAATGAAAACTGGAACTCGCCGAAATGCGGCTTTCCACACGAAAAAATAATTACGAGAACTCGCCAAAAGTGGGTTCCCGCACAAAAACGAGAAGAGTGACCCTCTACCAGGAAAATGGCCAGTTGAGACTTTTTCACCCTACGGTCTTCTTAATTTTTCATCTTTGATTTTTGTTTAAAATTAAATTTTTTAATCGAAATTCGATTATCGAATTAAGAAATCGCTTTAAGGGGTGACATCGACTCGGCAGACTGGAGTCAATTTAACTAAAGAAATCAATTATCGGATCCTGAATATCTAGTCCACGATGCGGTTAGTACACCATCCCCCACAGATTGAACGTGAGATTAGTAATAGGTTTTCTGGCCAATCATAAGAGAGCGTAACCAAGGAACATGAAAAACAGAATTATTCTCCAAATGTGGAAAAAGAAGAGAATATTTGAATAAACATTATTGGATATATGGAGAAAACCAAGAGAAAATGCATTGCAATAAGGTAGGGCCCTATTAATATTTTTGTGATATTATTAATAGAATCGAGAAAAAATCGTGAAATATTTAGATTTTTTCTAAATTTTCAGGAATAATCATGAGATTTTTTTTGATTCAATTTATTATCTGACATTTATTCACGTTATTGTCAGATCGTGGGACGGTGCTCGCAGTTGAAACAATTTTAATGGTTAATCTGGAAATTGATGTATGACGATTTTATCAAAAAGTTCAAAGTGAACACTCGGAAAAAACTTCAGGCTCTCGTTAAGGGAGTACTGGTCGCATTTAAAGACTCGGACATGAAATTTTCCAGATTAGTTTTAAAATGTTTTTTTCTTAAAATATGGACAAAAATAAATTGATCAGATGTCTTTTTATTTTCATTTGTCATAAAAAAAGTATTTTCATCGCGATTTGAACATATTTTTTTCTTATTGTATATTTTATTTAAATTATTTGTTTTGAACTTTTGACAGACAGTAAAAGAAAATGTACAGGAAGAAAATAATTAATTTGAACTAGCAGTTTGCAATTCATAGCATTACTTCTCTAGATGTAGTGCAAGAAAAAGCATGGAAGTCCTTCATGCAGAGGGACCCATCCCCCTCTTACTAAAATAAATAAAAAAATGGTTAATGTATTACTTTACATAATTGCAATCTTCATCTCTTCCTAATAGTCTTCATATCTGCTGTTTGTTCTCAAACAATTTTTAATTCAA
>SCLH01000196.1:61233-79551 GCA_004367855.1 Oikopleura vanhoeffeni
GTTGCGTCTAAGGTAAGGGGGGTGTGCAAGTTATCTCTATCAGATAACGGACCATCAAGTTTGAGCTGTAGTACTACTTCTGCGCTTGAGCCATCATCTTGGCACTTTATCTATTAAAAGGTTTTTAATTTAATAATTTTAAATAAAATTAATAAAGTTATGTTTTTGTGAGGCACTATGGCGACGCTGCCAGAGAGCGAGAGTTGCATGCCAATGGTAACGGGTTCGAATCTTGGTTCGATCATACTCGAAAATAAGAAAATATATGGCTTAAAAGTACATTTAGAAAACAAAAAAATAGGCCTCTATTTTGTTTGTTTATTTTTATTTTATAATTACAATTTTAACTTAATTTATTGTTTTTTTTTTATATCTTCTTTAATTAGATTAAAAAAACTAATTTAAAACTTTTAAATTCTTAAAAAAAATGGTTTCTTTAATTTTAAATTAAAATTGTTTATTTAGACATTTTGATATTAGTTTAGTTTTTTGATAATAGTTTATTTACCGCGAAACATAACCATAATGGTTTCAATGATGGTGGGCAATTAGCGTTGATTGAACGGCCATAGTCGCATATTTTTTGATAGAATGCTAGCAGTTCTGGGTGGATTGCGAGTACCCTTATTTTATTTTCCGCCAAAAAATCGTTGAACAATTTCACCTCCCCGAGTAATGTACGGTATTGTTCCACGCATTCCTGCACTTCGATATTTTTCGCTGAGAAATGATGGATATACTTAAAAAGAATATTTTAGGTTTCTCACACACCTGGTTTATTGATTTCTTTTGTATGGTTTTAAAAATATGTCGAGCCCTTTTTGACCTATAATTTTTACGTGTGTCGCTATTGATTAACTCTTCAACGGCGTGTTTATAAACAAAAAATATTGCTTAGAATATTTATTAAAATCTCAGAGTTCTGTGCGAACAACTCTTTTATTTAATAGAATTTTTATTTTTAATTTTACTGTTTCAAGAAGAGGAACCAGATATGGGCGATAATAGTAAAGTAAGTTTTGTATTAAAAAAAATGTATTTTAATGATGAATAGTGCTTACCATCCAATTTTCTAAATGAGTGGTAACATTACTCATTTTGTTGATGCATAAGTCTCGGGCTTTCATTTTTGCATCGCGTTCTTTTTGGGCCAAGATCGCCATTTTTCCAGAGTACGTTTCTGCGTTAATCGGCGCGCGGGTGACTGGGGCGATTACGGGTGACGCGAACAGGTTTGCTAGGTTTAATGACGGTTTTTCAATCATTGGTTTTATGTCCAAACCATTTTTCGAACTTGTTGAGACCGATCGCATTCTGCTCTCGATTGAAATTCCAGAATTGTTTTTCTGTTTGAACTTTGGGTAGATAATTGGAGAAGGGTCATCAGATTTTTGAAAACGGAGCTCACGGGCTTCCAGATCAATTTCTTCATCGAAAGCTTTATTGGAATCTTGGATCTCTGATTCCATGCTGGTTATCATTTGAGGTCCTTCCTCATTACAGGCGGTGATACCCGCAATATCACTGGAGATTCCTAGGTTCATATCTAAATTACGGCTGAAAAAGGTAGATATTATTTTTTCGGTTTTTAATAAAGCTTAAATGAAAAATAAATAATCTTTCGAATCGCAAAATAAACACGTTTTGAAATTCTGAGTCAGTTTTTAATGTTTTTATTTCATTAAAAAAATTCAAATTTGATCGATTTTTTCTGATTTATTTATGTCGAATTTATTCGCAATTACTCTTCGGTGATCGTCGGCAATTGCCATAGCTTCCAGTTTAATGTCTTCAAAACTGTCTACTAGTCCTTCAATTTTTTCTTCTATATCCAAAAGTTCTATTTTTAAGGGTTAAAAAGTTTATTCGAGAAAAACGGAATTACTTGTAGGAATTGTTAATAATCAAAAAGTCGTAGTTAAGGTATTAATTCGTAATATGAAAGTTAATACATAAAAAATTTTATTATTTGTACTTAAAAATTTTCCCTATCCTTGATTAATTTGGTATTCTAAAAGCTGTTCGTTATTTTCGAACTCATTTTTATGGAAATTTTCGATTAGAATATTTCGGACCGCAATCCACTGTCTTTGAAATCCATAATCCCCAAAATTAAAATTTCGTAGGTTGATTGGATCGAAGGGTTCTTTAAATTGGTTTTTGAATCTTTCGATCAAATCCCTGACCATCATACCTTTTTCGTTATCATTTATTAACATTAATGTCCAAGATTTTGTAACCGTGGTTATAAATTCTTGTCCTGTCGAAATTTTTATATTCCAGAATTTTCCTTTACGAAAATCAATCATATCCTTAGATATCATCTAAAATTAAAATAAATATTGTTTTAGGTTTATTTTTGGAGATCAGACGATGAAAATGCTGATCAGCAGTATTTTTGCAATATGCAAAGAAATCTGGAAGAGGTCGATAACCGTATATATAATTCTTGTCAACAAAAAGAACTATCATTGGGTGATTTTTGTAAGGATTTTAGAAATCAACCAGATGTCTATGTTCCTATCGAGATTATTATTCCTGATATTTCTGGTGATCTTTTGGATCGGAGACATACTCAAAGTGAATTAGTTGATTTTCGTTTTAACAAACGCGCTTTTTCGGTTCAATTAATTTATGGCGAGTTTTCGCCAATTCAGTTGTATGTGGATATTCGACAGGTATATGGGGCAGATTCAGAACAAACTAAAGCTATTAGGCGTGAGTTTTCTGACTTGGTTTATTTAATAGAACATTATCTCTATGCTGACAGTGGAAAAAATGTTTCTTATCTGCAAATGCTAGACTTGCACGATTTTGGCAATATTTTCAAAGGGACTTTTTGTGCACATTTGGTTCATCGTTTTACTGATGAAAATTGTGACGTTTGCTCATTTCGGTAGGTGTTCAAATTGAATTTCAATATTTCCACTTATGACTTTGTGAAATATATTTATTTTACTCAAAAATAGGTGTATCATAAAATTCTTAAAAAATGAGAAAATTTTCTTTTACCTAATTTTTGCAAAAAGTTATTAATTTTTTATTTGAACGTAACATAATAAAACAAATTAATGATAGGACTATGATTCATTATCAGAACGAAGTATTATTTGCCTAGTTTTAAATATTCATTTTGGTCAGATTTGAGAAGTTATAATTTTAAACAATAGTTTGATGGTGCTTAAAATTTTGTAGATATTTTTTAATTCAAAATTAAGGTTTTTATTTTAGTAACGAGGATTGCGTATCCTTATTGGCCCGTCTCATGAGGGGAGCCAATTAAAACTACGTATTTGTTTTTTAAGACTATTTCAAAGCTTCTAATTGGCCTGTCTCATGAGGAGGACCAATGAAAACTGCTCATATTTTCTTAAGACTTAGCTTTGTTCGAGAAATTTCTTATTATTGAATTTAAGAAGAAATTAAATTAAAATTATAAAAAGTGCTTGAATTTCAGGCTTCACTTGTTCTAATTGTATTAAAAAAATTTTAAAGGTCTGGATTCGTAGAATGTCATGGTAGATCCGCATGGGTTACCGCTAGAATTTTGTTATACAAAATGTTGTTCATTAAACGAACTAAAGAAAATCCCGAATCCCACCATTATCGTGGCATTTGGATAAAAAAGACTGTTGCTGACAATAAGATTTATGTTAATTTAGGTAGGTTTTATTTCAAACAAATTGTTGCAAACAAATTGTTACTTCATCCATAAAAATTATTACTTGATCAAAATATGTTCAGGATGTCAAGGTCAGGGGGCAGAAAAGAGCACGCAAGACTTTTTAGAGGATTTGTTTACGAAAATTTGGTCGTTGGACGCGAGAAAAGTTTTTACTTCTGCCAAAACTGCTGGACCTAAATTCGCTCATCTTTATTTGGGTAAATGAAAATTAATTTTATTAAAATATATGTCCAAAGTATTTACAAAAATTTACGTCCTAAATGAGAGAATTCTATTAATTCACAGAAAAGATTATTCTCCATGGGATTATGAAAATCCTTTATTTTCCAGCCTACTTTTACCAAATTAGTTAATTTTCCAAATTTTATGAAAATAGTAAGGTCTGAATTAAAACCTAAGGTTTCTAAGTCGAATATAAGGGAGCAAAACATGTTGCCGTCATAATTTAAAAATGAAATTAACTCTTCGAATTCATAATTTAGTCCTAATTTATCCGAAATAAATGCGGAAATTTCATTATTGTTTAAACTAGGATTAATGAGAAGTTTGACTGTCACGTGTAACTTGGTTAAAAAACAAAAAGTTAATTTTTTCTGATTAATTCGAATTTTATTTTCCCTAGTTCTAATTGGTTCGTTTTTAAGGATGTACATCGATATGTCCACAAACTTTCTACAAATCAGTTTTTCAATGTTAATAGTTGGAATTATAAAATTTCCTTTTTCGAAACATTCAGAATGATTGTAAAAATGATTTGAGATAGTTTGCGAGCCTAAAGTGATGGTTTTTACTCTGTTAATGTACATGCTTGGGCCAAAAATTTCTCTGTAGTTAGTCCACTGTCTTTTAAAAATGTTGTTTGAGAAAAACAGATTTTTACAACAAAGTAGAAGGCTATTCATTTTCGTTGATTCGTATTCTTGGTGGTTTAGAAAAAAACTTTGGTAATTTATTACGAATCTTTTTGTCTGAGTACCGAAATCTCTTTGTTCTTTTTCTGGATTGTTGGACCACAGAATCTTGAGTCCTATAAATAAATTTTTAATTTATTTTGGGGAATTTAAAAATTAAATTTGTTTTCAGCTTCATTGTATGCCGTCAAAATTGACTGTATGAGCTATTCCCGGATTCTGAGTGGTATTTTAATCCTGCAAATTTTGGGAATTTGGCATGATGGCCTTAAAAATTTTAGCTATCCGGCTGAAACACGACTCGTACAACGTGCCGCGGGTGATGCCTTTATTAATCATTATTTTACCCGAAATGGAAGTTCTCCAGATGCTTTTGGCTATGAGCCAGAGTTTGGCCAAGGTCTGTATGACATTGTGCGGGTGCATGCTGGAAGAATGACTCGATTTATGCCACCTGGTGGCGTTGGCAAGACTAAACAATTTCCGTTAGGTAGGATTTATAAATAAAAAGGAATTTTTAAATTTTGAAACTAAAATTAATGCTAATTAGTACTCAACTTTTAATTTTTAGTCCAATTCTCGCACGGGCAGTATTACTATTGTGTTGGATACAATTCGGCTGGACGAAATGCTTCTGACTTGACTTGCCGATATAGACCTGTCTGAAAAATGTCTATATTTTATTTTAGTTAAAATTTGTACATGAAAAAACTTGCATCAAAAAATCAAATAAAAGTAATAGTATGAATATGATAAAAATGACTTATATTTTGACTATAGATTCTAATATATTATTGTTATGCAGATTTCAGGTTTTATTTTAAAAATTAATTTCCTGGTTTTTGCATCGCCATTTAAAAGCCTTGACAATTCTACATTCCTCAGTAAAGCTTTTTGGGACTAAACAATAGTCGTCGACTGAAAAGCCTAGGACTGATTTAGTTATCCAGACTCTATCTCTAATGAGATTTTGAGAGTCTTTATCCCTAATTTTATATTCGAGGGACAGAAAATCACTTATTTTCATAAGTGTTAGACCATATTTACGGTCCATTTTAAACGCAAAATCATAATCCTCGTAGGTCTGCATAAAATGGAGAGTTAAACTCTCGAGGCCACAATGCAGTGGCTTTTGAGGTTCACTGATCCTGTTCATTTTTGCGAGGTGTAGTTTTGCTCTATGACAAGAAGTTCTTGGGCACGGGAAGGAGCACAGATCACCAATCACATTTTTTGAAGTCAAACAGTAATCGCACCATTTTTTGTTTAATTGGTTCGTATCGAAATTTGGGTCAGAAACGTCTCCTTAATAAAAAAGATTAAATTAGTTATTTTTTTTTCTTTTTAGTAGAAAAAATTGCTTTAAAATTTTATGTTTAGTTTATTAAATTTCTTACTTATTCCGCTGTCGGAAGTTACTGATGACTCGGCTACACCATTTGACGAATTTGCATCGGAATCACTCATTTCTTACAGTTTTTTAATCTAAATAATAAAATAGTTATTTTTATTTCAAATTTATTTCACTTTCATTTTAAAAAGGCTGATAGTTTTGTAAATTTGACAATAATGTAGTTTCCTATTTTTATTAAAAAACTAATTATTAATAAAAAAAATTTTATTTCTAATTAATAAAAGAAATCAAATTTTTAAATTTATTGTATGTCTTTATCATATGCTAGACTTCCCAGGATGCGTCGAATATTTTTACATTTTTCTTTAACTCCTGGCGTCCCAATTAGTGGTTCGCCATTTGAAATACGTTTTTTATTTTCTACTTCCAAAATCTTTTTCATAGAGTCTAAAGTAGCCTCTGACAATCTTCTTTTAGAAGTTAAAAACAATATAGGTTTTTTATCATTCATTTCTAAAATAAAATAAAGGTAATAAAAGTCGAAAATTTCGAAAATCCGGAAAAAAAATTTAATGACCCCTATTTCTGAGAATTATTTTTTTGTTGTCCTTTCATGATTTTGTTAAGGACTTCCAGATCTCTCTGGATTGCTTCAGAAAGTTGTTCTTCATTCTGATTTAGTAAATTATTATAGAAATTCTCGTTGTCTTGGTCTATTAAAGCTTTTTTCAAATTTTCTGGGAGGTTATCGTATTTTTTCGACATTGTCTAAAGGTAATAGAATTAACTATCTGAACTTGTTTTGCAACGCAATTTGCAAATTTTATACTTTTATCCTAGTTTAAGATTCAAAGCTTTTTTCTCAGATGGTGAATATTGTGCAGTAAGCATTTCAAAAATTACTTTTTTGTCCATTCCGTTGAACATATTCAGATATTTTTTACGAATTTTATATTTAAATAAAGGTTCCGAATGTTGTTTTATTATGGCATTCATTTTGTCTTCGAAATCTTTTTTCATAATACAAAATCTTTTAATAAAAAAATAGAAAATTATCTACATTTTTTAAGCATAATAAAACAGAATAATCAAATATTCTACAGATGATAAAATAATATTATAACGGCAAGATGAATGATTAATAGTAATTCTACAGACTCTGATTTGTAAAATACTCATTTATTCTCTCTTATTTGAATAAAATTAATGATTTTTTAAAAAAAAATAATATATAATCTCTTTCTCTTAGATTTATTTTTTTGGTNAGTAGCCTGACAATCTTCTTTAAAGAGTTAATAAATATTAGTTTTTATCATTTCATTTCTAAATAACAATGTAATAAGGTCGAAAATTTCGAAATCCGAAAAAAAAAATTTAATGACCCCTATTTAAATTATTTTTTTTTTTCCTCGTCATATGTTTTGTTAAAGATTCCATTAATCTTATTTGCTTCAGAAAGTTGTTCTTCATTCTGATTTAGTAATTATTATAGAAATTTCTCTTCGGTCTTTATGTTTCAATTATTCTGAGAGTTATATCGTATTTTTTCGACATTGTCTAAAAGTTAGAAATTACTATCTGACATTGTTTTGCAACGCATGTTTGCAAATTTTATACTTTTATCCTTAGTTTAAACTCAAAGTTTTTCTCAGTTAATATGCAGTAAGCATTCCAAAATTACTTTTTTGTCCATTCCGTTAATATTCAGATATTTTTACGAATTTTTATTTAAATAAGGTTCGATGTTGTTTTATTAGCATTCATTTTGTCTTCGAAACTCTTTTCATACAATCTTTTAATAAAAAATAGAAAGAATTATCTACATTTTATAGATTAAATAAAGATAATCAAATATTTACATATAATAATATTTACGGCAAGATGAACTGATTATTATCTAAGCTCTGTTTTAATATTATTTGCTCTTATTAATAAATTAATGTTTTTTTAAAAATAATATATAATCTCTTTCTCTTAGATTTATTTTTTTGGTTATGGTAAAATATTAATGAAAAATTTTCGCTTAGTATTCTGTAGGCCAATTTGGCCTACGTGGAAAAGGGGTGTTATTTTCGCTACGTTTTGTCCTAACTGGTTAAAGTTTACTACACGTGATTGCGTGCTCCTGCTGGAACGTATTCAACCTAGAATTTGGCACAAATCGTAAAACATAACACGCTAATTTCATTTTCCTGCTAATTATTTGAAATAACGGTATTTGAATAAGTAATAATTAACACTGTATTTTTACTTAGTAAAAGATATCGGAAAAGTGTTATCTTTTAAAGATAAAGAATACACAGTTGACGATCAATAATTTTATCAATTTTCGGCTTTTATTTCTAAAAAATAATATTGTGTAAATACAGTTTTTGATGAACAGTTTGGATCTAAGTTTTCCTAACAATTTATTTATATTTCGAAAGAATTCTATTTGGTCATTTTGTTTTTAGTCATCTAAATTTAAGGAGAAAAAAAAATTTTACTTTCGTTTTCCCATCTGGCCTTGGCCTTGGGGAGTATGTAGGTCGTTCAAATTAGAAAAAGCTACTTCTTCAAAAGTTTCAGATATTTGAGGGTTTCCCACCATGGGTGTCCCAACATTATTTGATGAACCGGGGAAATTTTTTCTAATACTGTCAATAGATGGGTTTCGTTTAGAAAAGATAGGGGCAGTTAGTTTATTTGATGGTCTTTCTTGATCATCTATTCTTCGTGAATTGATTCTAGTCATTCTGGCTGTAAAACGCTCAATCGCGTCACTATCTTCTGCCCATTCCAAAGGCATAACGATATACACATGGTCGGGGTTTTCCTCTGTTCGTTTGAAGCTATTTTGGCAAAACCAGTCGTTATCGAGTCCTTTTCCATCCGGACCAAAAACTAACGGTCGTTGCAGTACTAGGAATTTACTCAGCTGTACTTTTATAAAGTTATTTTCAGGAAATAATTCTAAAAAGATACGTCTAAAGTAATCCTGATCTGAACGTTCGGTAATCATTGCTCCTTGGTCTTTTATGTTTTGACTACACTCTTCTTCTGGTCGAGAAATCATGAACGAGACTTCTCCGTCAAATGATAGTTGGTGAATCTTTGGGTGTCGGACCCGAAGCTCGTGGTTATCTGTCAAATCCAAATTTTGCATAGTCTAGGGGATAAGATTAAAAATAAATAGATTGATCTTTTTCCTAAAAATTTATATCAAAAATGTTCGTAAAAAAATTACTTTCTATTTTAATTTATAATCCAAATACTTACATTTGATTCTGAAATTTATTGAATAATGGAAAAGGTAACATAATTTTATTTATATAAGATACCCCCAGTGGTAGGCCACATGGTTATCTTTTTATTTTGTGAGAAAAACTTAGCGAAATAGATTGTTAATTAGGTCCAAAATTTGGTTATTTTTCAGGTGACCGAATTATTTTGATTGGTTGTGCGTATATAAGTTTTCGTTTTTCATTTTTTAATCAAAAGTTATTCGAACCGAAAAAAAACTGGTAATTCCCAAACCACTATATAAAAATTTATGTTATACTTTTTCATTTTGTACTCGATTATGAGTGACGTGAATTCTTCAAAAAGTCTTTTTGACTCGTTCGACGAGGAGTTTTCAAATTCTTTCCAACCTGACATCAAAATTGACGCTGAAGCTGAAAAGTGCGTCGATACTCAAGCATGTACTGATTATCAAAAGGTTTTATTTAACCAGAGAAATTTAAAAAATGTAATGAAAAGAAAAATTTTCAAAATTGTTTATTGTAATCATATTGAAATTCATAATTTATGGTTTATTATATGCTTCAATTTTTTATCAAATACTTAATATTATTTTATTTCAGTTTTCTCAATTAAAGAAGAAATTTCCGAAGATAGCTGATATGTTGTCAAATGACGAAATTTTGTTCCTAATTACAAGTCCATACGTTTTTGAAGAAAAAGGTCAGAAAATTCCTTTTGGTTTTGGTACAACTGGATCTTTGGTAGTTGCACGAACGAATATCGATGAGTATAGGCATTATTTTCTCACAACTTATCAGGAATATAAGTATAAAATCTGTAGCATGTATCAGTTCAAAACTTTGTATCGGAGATATAATTTTGGAATTGACGGTCTCCCTTTAAAAACCGACTGGGATCTTTCTATGGATAGTCATATGTTTAAAAAAGATGATGTCCTAGATATTGATAGAAAGGTATTAATGCCCGAAGGTTGGGTTAAGGAGGCCGTTGGTTGCTACAATTACCAAAAACGTCTAGCAGCTTATGAGAGTAAAACTACTGGAAGTAGCCCTAAAAAGACTACTGCTTCTACAGGCTTGCCGTATGAAAACTTTCCAGCTTTTAATCATAATTAATTTTTCTTTCAAAAAGAACAATTTTACTTTTTCCACTGTAATATCATTTACTTGTAGTCACCGATAGTGTTTACGATAAAAATAATAAAAAATAAATAAAAAAATTCACTTTAAACAATAAGACTTTTTACTTTGAAAGATTATAAATACAGCTGGATGTTAAAACATCCATATAGTTCTTTAGTTTCATTTTTTATCCTGGTCTCGACTAAAAGGTTAACGGCATTTAAATCTACCGTTTTTAATTCGCCGTTTACTACATGAATAATCCAATTCATTTCCCATATAAAAATTTTTCCTGAATTTTCGTTTTTCAGGCCTAATTTTTTACATGATACTAAACCTGTGTCCCAGTTTATCCCTCCTTGAAAGCCTTCGGCTTCAATTATTTTGTATAAAGGTCTATAATTTTCTTTTGCAAAACCCCCTTCGTCGATCATGATCACATCCCCTAATTTTAAGGGCATTTTATTTTTGTCGGAATAATTCGATCCGGGTTTAAAAGGTATAAAATTCATAGGCCGTAATTTTGTGCTTTCGAAACGTTTCTTTTCTACGGATTTTTGTACGCACTTTCTCAATAGAATTGTGGCTTTGGCCAAATCTTCGATATTAACTTCAAAAGGTTTACCGTGTACAAAACGACCATGAAATAATTCTGTTGGTCTAAAACCCTCAGCCCCGATGGTGTAGTTAAATTTTTTCGTTGCTTCTTCAACGGCTATTTCTTTTGAAATTCCCTCTTTACTTAACTCTAAAGTGAGATATTTTGAAAAAACCGCAATACGACCATCTAATGGTGCTAACCGATTTTTTGAACCGGTGTGTTTGTCTAGTAGACAAATTTTAATCCCCCAATTTTTAATATCTTCATCTTCGACTAACGCAGCGTGTGTGGACACGCTGTCCATTCGAACAGTAATGAACGCGTCGTCTGGTTCAGTGGCCGCTAGGCGGCTTTTAACTTGATAAAGAATAGTTTTCAATTTTTCGGAAGTTAAATTGCCGTTTATTAAAACTGAAGTGGCGAATCTCGTTAAAAATTCGCTTGCAAAAAAGATTTTTACCGATTTATTCTCGACTGTCTTATAACGGGTATTTACGGTTGCTAACATATTATTGGGGACTGTACGGTGGATTTCATCTCCATAAATACGCATACCTATACGTTTTATTTCCAACGTTTCGTCTTCGAAATTTTTAAACTCTCTTGCAGTGGGCCTATACTTTTTGAGTCTTACACATTCTTTGCAACGGCTACAGAGGGTAGTAATTTGGTCATTTATATTTTTGATAACAAATAACCTTTTTACTGCATTGAGAAGTTTTGCTACCGATCCGTGGCCGAAAGTATTATGTACGGCGATGGCCACTTGACTTTTGCAACTTTCAGGTAGTAAAATTTTCATTAGTTTTTGATCAACTAAATTCCGGTCGTATCTAACTAGACAATCATTAAATAACTTGCATTCCTGGTTATTTATTAAAGTTCCAACTTTACGTTTATTATTGGGCGCATCGTGGCCACTAAATAATACCTCCTTCGCTTTACGGATAGTTGAACAACTATTTTGCCATTCATTAATAAGACTCCAATTATCGGTTATATCTGCAACTTTCATATTAACATTAACCTCATTATTAAAAATTCTCGCCAGAATTTCCATTGATTGGAAATTATATTTGAATTTTGCTAAATCGGGGTTGGGGATTAAACTATTACTCCAACCTGTAGTACAATATGGATATGTGTGGTTTTCCGGTAAATCAATGGGACGTATCTCCATTTGTAATTTTAAAAATTTATCGTATTGCATAGTTGGAATAAATTCTGGTTCAAATTTGATAAAATTTAATTTTTCGATTAAATTTTGTTGATTTTTAAAAAATAGTTCGCCGGAACTGTCAACTAGGTCACAAACCCTACAACCCTTACAAATAACCGAATTTTCTTTAGTACGAGATAGGTAATCTGCAAATTGAATGGCTGGACTTTTTGCTGAAATGTATACAATTTCGTAATTAAAATATGCTAACTTAGCAAAACATTCATTAATTTTCCTATCCATAGTAGGAACCCCTGATGCTCTTAATTTTTTATATAATTTTTCAACCGATTGTGAATCGGTATACATAATTATATTTTTGTTACATCTTTCTAATTCTGGGGCTGCGGCTAACATAGCGGCTAGAAGGCCTGTTAATTCTACCTCACAAGAAGAAGGTCTCATTTTATTATCAACGTCTGACCTTCGTCTAGAAAAAATTTTAATGAAATGGCGGTTTTTTCCTTCCCATTGGAAGAAAAAAGCTGCGTTAGCGAAATAGCTGGTGTCAGTTACCCCGTGAATATCCTTGTTAGGATCCACTGGGTATAGAGTTACCAGTTTTATAACTTCCTGCTTTACTTTTTTCAATTCAGAAATTAGATCGGTTGTCCATTTTACACCATGACTGTTAATACCTGTAGCTTCAGTTCGTAATTTATGAAGGAGTTTCGAAGAATATGGTAAGTGATCAGATATGTAGGAAGCACTCCCTAGAAATCTTTTCAACATCTTTTTTGTGACAATATTTTTCTCATTCATATTATCAAGGTTTTTAACTACGTGAACACTAGGTTCAATTGAACCATTTCTAAGAGTTTTACCTAATAATTTTATACTTGTTCCTAATAACTTCATTTTAGAGCCCTTGACTCTGAAATTAAAATAAGATAAAGTTGATAATATTCCATCTAAAACATACAAAAATTCTGTTTTGTTTTTCCCCCAGAATACTATATCATCTAAATAACGTCTTAAATTATCTTTATACTTATAAAGAATTCTTAGCATAAATTCCCGGACAGACTGTGGGCTGACCGCCCAACCCATTGGGCATCTTTTATAACAAAAGATTCCCATTTCTGGGTGTTCTACGCAAAAGTAGCTCCAGAGGGATCTGTCAAGCTGAAAACAATAGAACATAGATTGGATATCTAAAGTTCCAATTAAACCTCTTTTTGTATGGCAAGCCACTTCATTAATGATTACGTTTACCCCATCAGATTGGGTAGCTTTAAAATGGGTATTTTCATTAACCGTTTTACTGCAATCTAACACTATTCTGCAAGAATGAGCGTTTAGGACCATTTCTCCTATTTCATTCTTTTTTCCTACCGCAAAAATACTTATGATGTTTTTTATAGTCATATCAGAGGGTACTTTAATAAGTACATCATTTGCGATTTCTTCATTAAGGGTATCCCTGCTCCTACATTTTCTGCAGTTATTATGTCATAAAAATGCACCAAATCAATTGTTTATGTTTTGAACGCATAAAACAACCCAAATGACAACAAAAAATTTTTCGAAAATTTTGCGTTTTTTCGATTTTTTTCTAAGTATTTTTCTCAAAATTATGTTCAAAAATAACGTTTGTGTCAATTTGACCACTAAAACTTCAAAATATCGGGTTGACGTAAGCCAACTTTCTCTTCAGTGTTTCCTCAGCTTTCTTTTGAGCCTACTTTCGAAAAAATCGAAGCACATTTTTTTTCGGAAATTTTTTCACGTGACCTTGAAAAATTCATATTTTTTGTTTGGNATGACTAAAGTTCTAAAAACGGTGGTTTATCGCATGTTCTAGAAAAAATATAGCACTTATCGACAAAAACGCTCCTCAGAAGTTTTAAATACTGATTATACAGATTATGTCAAAATTTAGGTTTATTTCAAAATACAACCTGGGAGGAGATAGATTTACCGTTTTGACTTAGGTCCACTTGTGTCGCTTACATGTGAAGGAGTGTGGTCATACAAAAAAGTTTTGGCATATTTTTTTCGCAAGTTGAAGGCTAGTTCTACAAACTGGCTAATATGAATAATATCCTTGAAGCCGTGTTTCGCTAATATTTTATCGAGAATATGTCAAATTAGGAGCAGGGATACCCTTAAGTTTGCTAATTAATGCGGCTTTTACATCTGACGTCATAGAGCTAAAATAATTGGGCACTCTCGTACTCGACATTTTGCCGTCGATTTTGCCCCTGACAATATATCTATCGTCAGTGATAGTCCCTACATCCCCAGCAAAAAGTGGTTCGTATTTATTTAAAATTTCCCATGTTTTTTCTTTTAAATCATGGTCTTCGTCGATTCCTAATTCACCAAAAAGATCATTTACTTCGACATCTTTAAGAGAATTAGTATTTTTAAATTTTTGGGCCAAAATATCCATTTCCATCCAGAATTTTTTCTCTGAATCTGGATTTTTATTGACTGCTTTTTTAGTCAAAATTTCTTCATTATTAAAACAAAGTGATGATGATTTATTTTTTAAATCCCTTGCTACAAAAATAGTTTTATTCCCAATTTTAAAAGGAATGTTATACTCTTCATCAGATTCTAACTGATTATTTAAAGAGTTATACATTTCTTTTAGAATTATTTCATTTACTGGTTTAACCAATGTTTTCCCAAACGCTAGAAAAACTTCACCATTCTGCCAATTCATTTTAAAATTATTTTCTTTCCACTCGGACGTCCCGAATAAAATTGTATTCCAGGGGCCCGAATCCGTTACAACGCAACTTCGAAATTTTATTTTGAAATTATTGCTTTTTAAAGTAAAATTAGCACGATAATCAAGCAATTTGATTGGAATATTAGTTGCCCCCACCGCAATTGTTTTTTGATGAAAAATATCGACTGCTGGGAGCATTTTTAACAGTTTTTCATGGATCAGAGAAGAGCTAGCACCGGAGTCGAGAATCATTTTAATATTACAGATTTTCCCCCCGACAGTACAGTCTAATCTTACTCCTTGTCTAACTACTTCTTCATTTGTTGAATATTCGTTAGTGTTAACTTTTACCGGGATTTCCCGATCAATTGCCAAAATAAAATTTTGTTTAAAAATATTGTAAAATTTTTTATTATAATTTTCGTAAAATAACAAATTTCCATTTTCATTAAGAAAAATGTTGTCATTTCCTAAAATGAAATTTGGTTTTAAATTTCTGCAAATAAAAATGTTTTTGAAGAAAAATAATTTGCCTTTTATTAAGATACGTATATCGATGGAAAAATTTTCTACTTTGAAAATTGTCGAAAGATTATTGAATTTTCTAGGAGTTATAACATTGATTACGTAGTCAAAATTATTTAGGATAAAATTAAGTCCTGAAGTGTTACAGAAAGAAAAATTTGAGCCTGTGTCGATAAATGCTGGAAACGTTTTGCGAAATAGACAAAACTCAATAATGTTTTGATTTGTGAAATTTATTATTTTGTTAATAGTCCAATTGTTACAAAAGTGAAAAATGGTTTTT
This sequence comes from Oikopleura vanhoeffeni, assembly GCA_004367855.1. Lineage (NCBI taxonomy): Eukaryota > Metazoa > Chordata > Appendicularia > Copelata > Oikopleuridae > Oikopleura > Oikopleura vanhoeffeni. Next base: position 76,859 of record SCLH01000196.1, read on the forward strand.
GTCCAGGTGAAAAAACTTTGATCGATAGTAATTTCGTTACAAAAATAAGCTGCTGTCTTTCTGCTGTTTATTGGATCACATCTGCTTTTCTTCTCTTGATTATTCTGAAAGATAATTTTACTTTTTGGGTAAAAACATATGATTACTTTAATTATGGATGGGATACTAATATTTTTTGTTTTTTGTTGCGAAAATTTAGAAAATATTATTTTGATCCAAATTGAAGGAATAAAAAAATATACTATTACAGTATTTTTTGTTTTTATTTTTAAGAGGAAAAATTTACCAATACTGAAGGTTTTGAAACTTTCTATGTCAGGTTTCTTTTCTTCAGTTGGGCTTTCTAAAAACTGGAAAGTCTCGCCATCTTCTGATCCAAGATCTTCAGTTTCTTCCATTGCGTCCAGTTCGTCTTCGTCGTTTAGAAATTGAAAAACGTCAGTTACGATCTCATCCACCTGTTCTTCCGTAAATGCCTGAAAAACATTTTGAGTTCTGGATCCTTTAACGGGAATTCTACCCGTTGTTTTTTTATGCACGTTCATTTTAGAACGAAAATCATTTCTGAAAGACTTGCGTTTGTTTAAAAATTTACTATTTTTATTTTTGTTAAATTTATTTCCCCCAAATTTATTCCCTCCAGAATTTCGGAAACTAGGTTTTTTGTTACCAGATTTGCTAACAAAACCATTTCCTGATTTTATAAAAGGGCCCGATGTGAACTTACCCTTAAAATTATTTGATTTGACAAAACGCCCGTTAAATCTGTTAAGGTCGACGTACTCCGTAGAGCCGTCTTCACTTTCGACCATAAAAAATAATTCTTCAGGGTTGTCTTGGGATAAATTATTCAAAGACACTTGTCTTAATTTATCGTCTTTTTCTTTAGAAACCAAATTTAACAATTTAAAATATTGTTCACCGGTTTCATTAGGGTGAGTTTGGTAGGCGTTTTCCCAAACTTTGATTAAAAGGTCGGTTTTTCGACGATTTTTCAAGGCAAGAATATTATGGAATTCTTTTTTGTTGTCTAAAAAATTTTTCAGACTTAATTCATCTAAAGTTTTGTCTTGTTTTTTTGCAATAGAAGTTAGAATTTCTTCAACTTCTTTATAATTATAGTGGCAAATTGATAAAAGACAAAACGCGAGATTTAAACCAGGAGAGTATAATTCTCTACCTAAAAATCCATAGCTTTCACCTTCTATTTCCCCCAGGTTAATTGGAGTTTCATATAGACCAAAAAAGTCCGAAATCATATTTCGGGCGTTTTGAACTATACTAGATTCCTTTATACCTGAACGAGCAAGAGTTGGAATGCACTTAAAATATGAAAAAAGTTTCATAATGGGTGGCTCGAGCGATTTACATCCGGTCATAGAATAAAAAAGTTTTTTAAGTTCACTCCAGTTCGTGATTTTACCTAAATTAAATTGTTGGCCAATAGTATCTGGTAATTGGGCCATTAAAATTACAGTAGCGTGACCTAGGACGTTTCGAATTTTAACCAAATTTTCTGGTTCAAAAAATGATTCCAGTGAATTTGCTCCCGAGTAACGTCCTCCTCCGAAAAAATTTGTAAATTTCAAGGTCAATTTTTCCAAATCCGGTTTATGCGAATTAATGCTTTTTCGATCCAAAGCAAACCACATCTCACCTTTAATTACGTTTGCATGAATTACCTGAGTTTTTGCAAATTCAGTATCAGTAGAGGCTGCTTTTTGTACAGCTAAAATGTCGCAAATGTCCGTTAACATGTAACGGTAATTTCTTTGGAATTCTTCAAATTCCTTCATATCAGAAGGTATACCTTTTGAGCTATCGTCCGCGCAAGTAGAACAATAACTAGGGGGTTCCCATAAAAAAGGTAACGTTTTAAAGTCATAATCGGACACAATTTTGTGATCCCTTATTCTTTTGTTGATATTATCTTCAAAATTATTGATAATATTGTTTACGGAGTGAATGTCTCCTTTTGCGATAAAATTAAGGTCTACCTTAAAAATGCTGTTTTTAGAAAACGTTTTATTTATTAACGCTTGGTCAAACGCGCCAGGGAGGGACCCTGGTCGCATTCGGCTAACTGTCTGCTCATAGGACATGGCCTTGAGGATTGTGGGTATTTGACCCTGTGAACTATAAAAATAATAAACTTTACTATGATAAATCGGCGTGTTTCGTTTCACACAAGAAGGCACCACGTAATTTAGAGTTTAGATATAAGCTCTCAGGACCTGCTGAATAACCACAAAAGGTTTTAAGGTTTCAAAAGGGGTGTTTATTTCTAAATAAATATGGAACTTATCACAGGATATTGCAGGGGTTAAATATTAGCAGTAATTACAGATTTAAATGACAGGTTCTTTATAAAGAAAGAAGACCGTTATTTAAACTGTATATTTCAAAAATAGGCACCCACTGTATCACTCGACCGCTCCACACTCCACCACTCCGAAACGCCAATTTGTAAATCAAAACTGTAAACAGAAAATGATTTACAATCACCAATACTCAAAACCTAAATAATAAACTGTTATTACTGTACCTATTTTAGGTTTTTATTAATCTCACCAGTCTAGGGGAAATATTTTCCCGAATACTGGTTCGTGTTTTCCACCTTTGCTTTTATACCCCTAATTGGGAGCAAGTGGTGGCGCGACTTTATATTGTCACTTGTAATAATAACAATCCTA
>SCLH01000196.1:83128-106018 GCA_004367855.1 Oikopleura vanhoeffeni
GAATCTTTTATATGACGGCGTATACCTTGTATAATTAACTAAAAGCTTTTTTATGTTGAGTTGGGCGGATGCCACATGAAGAACATGTTAATTTCACTTTTGCTTCATTAATTAATATAACTCCTTGTCCAATTGTTTTTATTTTTTGGTGGTGGTGAATCTTCACGATCATTTATATCTTCAAATTTTTTAGGAGTTGAATTATCAAGTTCTGGACTATGAGAGAAACACGGATAGCTCTCGAAATTTGTACCTTTTATTTCTGAAGATACGAGGTGTTTTTTATTTCAGGTGAAGTTTTCCAAATTGTCCGGTATTTTTTTGAGATTTTTTCCGATTATGCTTCGTCGTTATTTTTCTGAGTTTCTTCCTGGTCGCATAATGATGTTGTTTCAATTGCAACTCAGGCTGTATGTTCGTGAGTTTAATTTGATATGAGGCTTCCATGTATCCCCTCAAATTTCGTTAATTTTAAATAACATACAATTTTGACCTGGCAATCTATTTGTTTTGAAAATTTAGACTATTAACCTTTGTTTCCCGAAATTTAGTAATGCCGTAAACTTCAATAACAAAACGTGTACTGTGCGCCTTAATAACTTCAATCGACTCAATCAGAGAATAACCAATCATCCTGTAAAACATTTCTAAGTTGTTGTTAGACTATATTGTCAACACAATCTAAAAATAATTTCTCTTAATATATTACAGTACAATCATAAAAATCCTGAACAGATGAACTTAAAATATTATTAAAAAATCATCATCTTGACACAAAACAGATTCTTATTACTCATTATTTGAACGCGTGGTATTTTGAACGTGGGGTTAATTTCGTTTGTTTATTTCGGCAGGGTGGTCTGAAGCTGTTGAGAAGTGTTTGTGATTTATGATCATTTTTATGTGTTGGTCAGACGGTAAATGTGTTTTGAAAGATGGCGAAAGTTGTTGAGCGGTGTTTTGTGGTTTGGTGATGTACGTGTTGTAAAGATGGTCAGACGATGGTTATATGTTCGTTTGCAGAGTTGCGTAAGTTGTCAGTGATGTTTTATGCGTGCGGAATTATGTTTCGAAAAAGTTGATGCAGGTGGGAGAAGGTTTATGCAGTTATTGATAAGTGTTGTGTGACACTTGGGCGACGGTGAATGATGTTTGAGTGTAAGGTTAAAACAGGTTATAGATGGTTAATGTATCAACCGAATCTGAGCGCGCATGAATTTTTCGATTTATGCCGTTACGAGAGATCAAACTCCAAACAACATTTTGAAGGTTTTAAAAATTAAAAAATGCCGCTCGAGAAATACACACAAAACCACATTTTTAACATGTTTAATTATTAAATTAATTACCGTTTTCAAGAAATCCACTGGGAACGGAACAATATTTAAGATTTTAAGGCTTTTCAAAAATGCCATTCAGAAAATCAACCCCAAAAACGACATTTTGAAGGTTTTAAAATATAAAAATGCTGCTACTGCAGGAATCCACGCAAAACACTATTTTAAAGTCTAAATAATGCCCGTTTCAAGAACATCACTTGGAACGACAATATTTAGATTTTAAGGGTTTCAAACATGCCCATTCAGAGAAATCCACCCCAAAAACGACATTTTGAAGGGTGTGTAAAATATAAAAAATGCTGCTCTGAGAAATCACGCAAAAACACCCATTTTTAATATTTTAAAGTCTTAATAATGCCGTTCAAAAATCCACTTGGAACGACAATATTTATATTTTTAAGGGTTTCAAAATGCCATTAGAGAAATCCAACCCAAACGACATTTTGAAGGTTTCAAAGCAGTGATCCAATCCAGAACGGACAAATGATTATGATGTTATGTACCAAAAGGCCGTTCACGTCCTCATTACTACCTTTTCAGGACTGACTAAGTCAGATTCAAGATTGTAAAAATATTTTCCTTACCAAAATTCTGCGGAATTTTCTCCAACCCGTCCGTTTAAGTACAGTTCGTCAAAAAATTTCCCTGCGTGCTGTCCGTTTTAAACCCCCATTGGCAGAGATTTTCACGCCCAACCCGTCCTAAGGACCTGTCCGTTTAAGTACAGTACACTGTACTTATTTGAGTGTGAGAATTTATTATATTGAAAAAATTAGTTAGCATGAATGTTTTTTAAAACCTCCACATTGTTATTTATTTCAAGATAAAAAAGGGGTATGTTATGCATAAATAGTATGAACTTTCAAAGATTCCAGGGAATTATGGGGGAAACCGCATCTATACCGAAATAAAACTTCATTTTCGAGGTCGTAATTCGTCTATATTTTTTGGAAAATGAATGATCAACCAGATAAGATATTACTATAACTCTCCGAAGTTATCAAATAAACATGTTTTCAAAAAAACATTATTTTTCATAGAATTTGATTGCGAATTGTTTGTTTTTTTTTTTTTTTCGGTCTGTTGTCTTTTGGAAAAAAACAGGCACGAATCAGGAGGGCAGCTGAATGAGATTTTAATTGGATGATGTATTAAAATATCATTGAAAGAAATTGAAGATCTATTCAAAGTTTATTTATCGCTGGAAAATTTGACCATTATATATCAGCTTAATTTTTAATGCTTGAATTTTAAGGTTTAAATGGCCATTTCAACAAAATAAATCGCTGAGAAAAAACAGCAAAAAATGAGATATTCACCCGGTAAATTAAATTTGAGCCGACTTGTTAAGGGGGTTTTACTCAACGGTTTTTTTAATTTCAGGTTTGCGGACATTAAAACTGCACCCAAATAGCCTCAGGAAAGCCACAAAATGCATTTTTCTTTGCTCTTAATCATAAAACCAAAAATTTTCGAGATTTTTCTCAAAATTTTCGCAGTTTTTCTCAGATTTTTTCTAGGTATTTTTTTGGAGAAAAAAAAAATACATTAAACCTTAATTTTATGAAAAAAATTCTAAAAATAAGTAAAAAGTGAGTACAACTTTTTACTTCAGTTTTGCAGTAGCTTCAATTTGAGGGTACTTTTGGTACAATCGGATTAAAATAAATTTCCAGAAACTCAAAAAGTGACTTCGGTTGAACCTAAAATGCAATTTTCTATTAATAGGAGCAATGATTAAAGAAAAAAATTTTCCACTGGAAATTGAGAAGACATGTTTTCACGTATTATATCAAATTTAAAAAAAATGTATCGAGTCGTTTCGAGAAATTTTTGTTTAACAGTTTAAGAATTTTTCACATTTCTTGATTTCTAGAATATAAGGGATCAAAATTCACCTGATGTGAGCAGATTTTTGGTTCAGTAGACTATGAGCTTTCATTTGATGGTACTTTCAACGCAATACGATCAAAAATTTTTTTTCTAGAAATCATGAAAATTCCGGCGGAATTATCTGCAATTTTCTATAAAATAGGAGCGATGTGTTAAAAAAAGTTTTTCGATAGAAATTGCAGAAGGACATATTCTCCGATAATACCAAATTTAAAAAAAAATTGTATCGAGTCGTTTTTTTTGGAGACAAACTGAGCTACAAATTCTAAAATATCATGAAATACGGTTTTTCATAATCTAGAACAAGTCTGATCGAAATTTTCGCAAAATATTTCCGTAACTTGTAACGTAGTAGTAATTGTATATTCTTCCAAAGTGTAATCAATTTCCATTAAGCCGTTTTTCCGAGATAAAAGACATTGAAGTCAAAATCAGTGTTCTAGAACTCTACTCCCACTTGGTGCTGTGGGCCTCAAAAAAACTTTGTTTACTTACTTTTGCGTCGGAGCAAAAGGATAGATCTTCATTTTAGGCTTTTCAGATTTCTATAACTTGTTTCGTTTTCTTCTGCAGCCCCGATCTAAAATCTCCAAAAACCGTTGAGTACCCCCTTTAAATCCAATATTTTCACGAGTTTGTGTCGAAAATAAGTTTAAAGCTACAAACTCACTTTTTAATGAAATAGTGCAATTTCATATAATTTATAAACTAGGGAGGCGCACCAGTAAATACTAACGAGAGAAACTACAGTAGTTGATTTACAAATTCTTTGACCTCAACGGGGGTTGTTGACCAGAAAAAACGATTCCGGGCAAAAAAAAAGTTTTTGGCCATCTAGGGGCGTCAGAAACGACTTTTAAAACGCCCATTTAGAGCACTAACTTCGAATTTGCAGCATACAAAAAACTCCATGTACTTAATTTTTCAGAATGTTAGGGCCGTTGCCAGAATAAAATTTGCTACCTTTTGAAATTAAAAATTTTCTTGAAAAAAAAATTTTTTTGGGAAATTTGTGAAAAAAATTTTGGTCATGTCGTAGGAATGTCGGACTCTAATTTTTCTAAAATTTGTTCCCAGCTCTTCCCAGGTCCAATTTTTTGAGCACATACGTTCAAATTTTCTGAAGAACAGGAAAAAAGCAAATTTAAGCATCCCCGACCAATGATTATTTGCATGATTTTCAAAAATTAAAGTTATTTTCAAACATATACTATCCCCGGATATGTAAATTCCGAATCCGCCATCGTGAGGTGCGAGTTTAACGTAGGCGATAGGGATATCAAAAAAAAATGGCAATATGCGCGCCTTTCGCCAATATTGCCCCCCCCTGTATAGATTTTTTGATCCGTATCACGATTTTCTTATAATTGCATTTGGAAAAGAAAAAGTGTTCTGCGAAACATCTTTCCACCATTTTGCATGATTAAAAGGCCGGTTCAAAAGTTCTGTGCCCCAAGGATTAAAAAGCGCCCCCGAATGAAATGTTTCCACATGCATTGTTCAAGCATGTTAAAAAAACTCATAAATATCACAAAAAAGCCATGCTAACCTAATACGCCCCAGGCTGGTAATAAGAAAATCTCGGCGGGTTAGATTCAAACCAGCTGAGAAACGTTTTTTATGCCAAGGTGTTAACTTGAGAAGGAAATTAACCCGCTGCGTTCAGATGAAATTTCATGACATTAATAAATCTTGGAGATTCGTCCGCCAATTATTCAGCCTCCGAAAAGAACTTGCGGCAAACGGTTGAAAATTTTAGTAGGCAAATACTCAAAAAAGACCGAAAATCTTTTGGCGCAATTTGGCAGAAAAATCAAAAGATGTTGGTCATAACGACTCTCGAGAACTTTTGATTCTATCGAAGACTTTTGACCTGATGCATTATCCAGCGACCGGTGAGTAGCATGAAAGATAATATAATATTGTGAAAAAATGCATGCAACTGCTTTTCTTGATTAAAAATTACAGTTAGAAATAATGTCAATAATTTTTGACAATTTCTAACTGGAAACAATTTTAAGGGGGTTGCCCTCGTAAAATCATATTTCATTAGAACCACTTAATTCATTTGTCCGATGTCTAATTTCAAATAAATTATGCGAATTATTTGTCTCCAATGCATATGAAGCAGTTGTTTTCGAAAAACTGAAGAATATGTTTTCACATTTTGATTCATAAAAAAAATTTCTAGTCCTTGCCAAAAAAAAAACCGGAATTTTCATGTAAAGATGGGACGTTCCAACATGTCGCAAACTATTTTTCTTGCCTATTCTACCCATATTAAAATTAAAAGGTTTTTTTACTCGTGAAAATAGGTTTTAGGTACTTTCTTGGAAACTACGTCGAATCTAGAGAAATTTTAAGAATTTTACTGACAAATTCTGTTTTCAGGGCTAGAACACAAAAACAACGCATTATTCAAATATGGGTACGCAAAACAGTTTGCGATATGTTTACAGCGGTCTAATCATTCATAAATTTAGTCGGTTGATTTTGTGATGACAACCCTCTTAACTCCGGTACTCAGACAGTGCGATTGGCACTGAGTGCGTCATTAAGGGGGTTGTATAGGCTGGAAAGGCTTTTTCAAGTCATAACTAGGGTGTCCGCGCGGATTGAGTCTAAAAAATCAACTCGAAAACCTTGACATTGGCTTTTTCTGAAACTTCCAAGATATAAGTAAAACAAGACCAAAAAAGATCAAAAAAATTGTCGAAAATATTCCAACGTTGACTTAAGTGAACCTCTAAAACTATCTTCTTGATTGGCTCGACAAATGTTTATGAAACTGTTGGCTTAATACTCAAGTTGACAGAAATTTCGCGACATCAGTCTTAAATTTCTTATAAATTCAAAAATGTCTAAAATGTTCTATTTTGATCGAAAATAACCTCTTTCTCTATTAATGTAATTTAATCGAAATTAGCTGAGATATCGTGTGATTTTGAGTAGATTGGGGGGAAAAAAATGCGATTAAAACTGAAGAAAATTTTAAAATCGGGCCTTGATTGGCCGAGCTTAACATCATTAATTAAGGGGGTTCCCAACGGAGTTTTTAGGGTTTTTCAACTTGGTACCACGGGAAAACGGCTGAAGTTATATACTTTGATATTTTTACCACTGATAAAACGAAACTCTCTGTTGAATTTTTATTTTGAGGTGCCAAGAAATATTTAACCGACGCAAAACATGATTGAAGAACCGGAAAATTTCAGATTTGCGACAAGTTCGTTTGAGCTAACTAAACATACAAAAATATTGTGATAACAGCAATATCCCCCAAACACTTATGATCCTAAAATGGTACAAAATTGAGCGCAAGGAAAATAGGGAAAGACTCTTTCTGTGTTTCTCGAAAATTACAAACTTTTCAGTAAAACTTTCAGATTGAAAAGTTGGAAATCGAAAAATCGCATATCTACAGGGTGTAAGGTTTTCTTCCCCCACCTTCGTTTTTTTCCAAAACTGGTTACACTGATTTCCGCCCTTTTGATTGGTTGAACTCTGACGAAAACTCTTCTGACAACCAATCAAAACGGCGGAATCAAGTGTAACCAGTTTGGAAAAAGCAAGGTAAAAACCTTACCACCCTGTATAGATACTGTTAATTCTGTCTTAAGCGGACAATTTCCAAAATCCCCGTTTTGTCCGTCTTAGATGGTACCCGTTTTGTCCGCTTAGACCTATTTGCTTTAAATCATCCCTAGAGGGCGCTAAAGGGCTTTTAAACTTTAGCAAATTCTCTGTGACACTGTAAACATCATAAAATAATTAAATACTGCCAAATAAGTAAATTAGAAGTTTTTTTCATATTTTTGCTTACTTTTAAATTACACAATATGTCTCTTACGGACAGAAAAAAATTATCTGTTTTGTCCAATTAAACTTATTGTGCTCTCCATCACCCCTAAAGGGCGCTAGAGAGTTCTGAAAATGAAGTCGAATTCCTATAGTCTCTGGGTAACATCATAGGATTATAAATACTACCAAATAGTTTAAATTAAAAGGTTGTTTTTATATGTTTTGAAAAAATTTGTAAAAATTACAAATTCCTCTAAGCGTAAAAACAAAAAACGTACCTTCGTTTTGCCGCTTAGACCTTTCCGCTCTAAATAACCCCTAGAGGCCTTATTAGACACTGGGTAACCCAGGGGTCGGCCAAATCCTAGGAACAGACAAGGACAGAAAATTTTGGAAATTTCCCAGCCCTTCAGACAGGACAGTACATGTTCTAGGACAGGACTGGTTAGGACAGGACAGAAAATTTTGCCTGCCTCAGGACAGGGACAAAAAAATTTTGGCAAATCTTGTGGCCGACCCCTGGGGCAACCTGATAAAAAAAAACTTGATTGCCAGAAAAAGCTTAAATTAGAAGTTTTTCTTTCTATTTATTTGTTATCTTAGAAAGAAACGAATTAATTGAAAAAAATCTCTCTCAGCGGACAAAATGGGCCAAATTGTTAAATACCAAAATCGTTTCACAAAAACTCACGAAATCGTGAGTCACGATTTCTTAGATAGTTATATTTAAGTTTAAATAACAACAATTATTTTACGATATTTTTTCTAATAAATAAACCAAATTTAGGCTACTTTATAAGTGTTTGAGTTAATCATGAAACTTGGCAGTGCTGACTCGAACCCAAGACCTTCGGATAAGAATTAAACATTGGGCTGGACGCACTACAAGACTGCGCCACACTGCGTTCAAAAATATTAATCCTGAACTTTAAGTTAAATAGCGTTTAAATAAAAAGCTTCATTTTTTTTATAATGTTTGGAAAATCCCGTTTTGTCCGCTTAGCAGTACGAGATTTCGGGTTTTCAGGAAAAATGAGTTAGATTTTGCCCGTGTTGGTCCGCTTAGAGGTGTTGTCCGCTTAGACAGGAATTTCACAGTATTTTTTTTCTTATTCTGCCAATCAGCTCGGCCAATTCAGCGATTTTGGAAAATTTTACTCAAAATCCCCGAAATCTTCAGGCTTAATTAAAGCAAATTCACGAGGCCAATTTCACTTCTGAGAATGTGATCACCGTGCGCCAGTCGAGCGTGCGATATTTTAATGAAAACATTATTCCGTTGGCAACCTGCAAACAAAATGAATAAAAGTTAATTAATAATTATTGATAATTCTAATAATAATAATAATAATAAGTAATAATAATTAATAATAATTAATAAAATTTGTTAAGGACAAAATTTTTGGAAAAATTTTCAATCTGTTCCTAATAGGCAGAAACACAGCTTCACATTTCAGAATAATTTGTTAGTATTACCAAACGTAATTTTATTAAAAATCTCAAAACCTCTCCAAAAATTTCGGTCATCGATTTTTTTGGTCCATGTGAATTCCTCAGCCTGAAAATTTTAACCTCAACTCGATAATTTCTGAAAAATATCAGAAAAAATATTTTTTTTTAGGATGGAGTGGTCAAAATGGATGGGCCCAATGAGAAAAAAATCACTTTTTTTGCTTTTGGAGGTCAACTTAGACCAATTGAAAAAAAAATATTTTTTTTAATTCTTCATTCAAAAAATCATTGAAAACCACTTAAAATAATTTTCTGACGCTTAGAACTTAAACATTATTCGAAAAGACCCGGCGGGACACCTACTCAGGTAACTCTTTATTCCTTCACAACAATCTTATTAAAATGGTAGTTCGTAATCTCTAGAAAATCTTTGTTATCATAGCATGTTTGACAACCGGTAAATTAACCGCGAGCAATTTTTTTTTTATAGTTAGTATTTTTTTTTCACCTTATTGGTCAAGAATTGATTTTCTACAGAACATGTATATTTGACGAACAAAAAAACTAAACACTTGTAGTTTATAAAACTTTTTATAAAAAATTATTTGCATGCATTTTTTACAAAAAATTTTAATATTTCGAATGTGTTTATTTTTCAAAAACCAGTAAATTTTTGTACAGTCAAACTTTGCATCAACTTCATAAATATATATATTTAATTTTCTCGAACGGTAACTGTCGAAGTTCAAAATCTTCTGGTGAAATCAAATTATTCGATATTGCGAAAAACTTGAAAGAATTTCAAGATTTGGAAACAGGGAAAAAAAAAATCAAAACATTCTGCATGGCTTCAACAATCGCCAAATGGCACTCAAAAATTACGATGACAACTCAGAATGTCACCAATCGGAGATATCATTTTTGCAAGTGGTGCAGTCAAAAGTAATTAATCCCGGAAAATTATTTTCATTTAAAAAATGCTTTACTACTAAAAGATCACTTTTGGTTTTTTGCTGATGAAAAACCTTCTTTTTATTTGAAAAATAGTCCTGCGAGTTTTTGAAAACAAAATTTCATTATTAATCTTATCTAGCATATTTTATAGATAGTCAAAATACTGGAAACGCTGAAAATTTATTATGCGTAATATATGGTGGATTTTAAAAGTAACGATCAAAACGGCAAGAGGACTCATAAAAACAGGTTAAAATGAGAAAAAAATATAGTTTTCTAAAAAAATATCAAATTCTAATACAAAAGTATCAAAAAATGATTGCTTAAAAAATTTGCCGTGGTATTGTCTTGGATGGCAGTATCATAAAATATCCTTTTTGCTAAAATATTTTAGGTTTTGGAATTATTTTGAAAACTTGGTTGATTTTTATTGCCACTTTCAACAAAAAAACCTTCACTTCTTATAAATAACCAAAAATTTTTAAGATTTGAAAGTTTTTGGAACGTGCAATAACGAGATATTCGATTAAAAAATGTTGACAGAAAAGTAAAATGTCAGAAATCCACTTTACCCATGTTAAAAAATGAGAATACCACTTAAATTTCGATGAAAATGTCTTCCACAAGCAAATGATTCTACAATTGGGTTTTCGGTTTTAAATGACTCAAATTATTTCAAAGTCGAGGAAACGTGTCTTAGATAGCGATTTCTGTATAATCTAAGATTGCCGGCGAAATAAATGATTTTTTTGAGAAAATTTTTCATGTATTAAACCAAGTTGTGTCCAAATTCTTGAACATTAATTTTTAAACATATTTTGGGGACGCCTGCTCTGTTATTGTAAGATTTATTGAACCTGTTGATCACATAATTTAAATTTCAACATTTTGTTAAAATAAATATCAACTAAAGTTGAAATATCTCTCTCGTCAGTTTCCTAACCTCATTTATTATAAACAAAAATAAACAGTCCAAACAAAATTAATAAGGTAGTTTTTATTTTAGACAACCACCCCTAGTCATGTACGATTACGGAAAACCATAGATGATATCGAGGGAAAACGCCTTTTTGCATTCAACTTGCAAGTAAAAAATCTCAATGCGATTTTTTTTATCGGACTACCGGTTCACCGGAACCAGGATTCTATTATGTAGGCATTTTAAGTATAAAATTTGAGAAAAAAAAAATCGAACCCGTTTTTTCTTCCAGGAATTCATCAAAAATATAGTTTCAAGCAGTAAATGTGTAGACAATCGTTGATATTAAATTTCTTCTATTAAAAGCTTTTTAAGTTGCAGTTGAATGGAAAAAACCATTTTCTCATTGCATTCACGTGTTTCCCGTAATCGTCATTGAAGAAGGGTGGCGCCTTTAGGAAAAAAAAACTACAGAAAGTATTTTTTTTTTAGGGGCAACCACCCTATTGACGGATTTACGGGAAAAAACCTTTGGCGATATCGACGGAAACGGTTTTTTGCATTTAACTGCCAACTAAAAAAAGCTCAAAAATTAAAGAAATTTTGTCTTTTTTCATCGGAACTACCGGTTCACCGGTAAACCGGAGATTTATTATATAGTATTGTCAGTATTACCAATTGGAGAAAAAAAAATTCGAAACCCCCCCCTCTTTTTTTTTTGTTCCAGGAATTATCAAAAATATAGTTCAAGCAGTAATTTGTAGACCAATCGTGGATATAAGGAATGAACAGAATAAAAATTTTAACTTTTCGGCTGATTTTAAGAAAAAAAATTGTGGGGCCCATCGAAGATTTCGAACCTTACAAAAATGTTTTTCATTCGGTTTGTATCTTGACCAGATTGTTCAAATCAAACTTAATTAAAATTTCTCATTGAGCTTTTTTAGTTGTCAGTTGAATGCAAAAAAAAACGTTTCTCGTATCGCCTATGGGTTTTCCCGTAATCGTCATTGAGAAGCTTGGCCTCCTTTTAAAAAAACTACCTAAGGAAAATTTATTAAGAGTAAGAGATGAGGTTTATACGTAGCTGGGTTCTATGAGGTCTTGGTGCTTTAAAATGCTCAAATTGATTGTGGTGGTTGAAAATGGATAACAATCAATCAAAGACCAAAAAATCATATTCGAGTTTTGGGTCGAAATCTCAAAAAAGTGCATAGAGATTTAGAAGGTAGCTTGTTTTTAATGCAACCCACCCTTGTCAGCATAATTTCTCGAAGGCCATAAAGAGATATGAGAAACGGATTTTTCATCACGTTACCCAAGTAAATTTGTGATATGTAAACTTTGGTGTAATTGTTCTATGTGAACCCAGTTCACCGGTAACAAAAGCTTTGAAATGACCGGTTTTCTGAGACAAAACATGGAATTTCGAAAAAAAAAAATTCAGAATATGCCGTACGAAAATTTTGGTTACTTCCACACTTCTGTTAATTCCGTTGCCCACATAGAGACCGATCATTATCCAGAAGAAATAATGTCATAAGAAGGCAAAAAAAATAGGTCAACTAAACCCTAGTCATTTACCGATTACGGGAAAACCATAGGCAATATCGACAAACCGGCCATTTCAAACTGCCAACGGAAAAAAGGGTCAATTACTAATGTATACAAACAGGACATGTATTACAGGTATACATTCACATTTCATTCTGTTATTACATTTTGATTTATAACATTTTGAAATTCTGAAAAGCCTAAAATGAAGATCTTATCCTTTTGCTCCCGACCAAAAGTAAAAAACAGAGAGTAGTTTTTTGAGCACCACAGCACCCAAGTGGCGAGTAGAGTTTCTAGAAACACTTGATTTTGACTTCAATGTCTTTTATCTCGGAAACGGCTACAGGGAAATTGAGTAAAACTTTGTAAGAATAACAATTACTTTAGTGACAGTTATCGGAAATTATTTTTGCGGAAAAATTTCGATCGGACTTGTTCTAGAATAATTGAAAAAACCTTAATTTCATGATATTAGGAATTGGTAGCTCAGTTTTTCTCAAAAAACGACTCGATACCAATTTTTTTTAAATTTGTATTTATTCGGAGAAATATGTCTTCTCAATTTCTAGTGGAAAACTTTTTTAAACAATCGCTCCTATTTATAGAAAATTGTAGATTAATTCCGGAAGTTAATTTTTGGAGTTTCTATAAATTTCTTTTTCATCCGATATGTTACAAAAGTACCCTCAAATTGAAGTCTACTGCAAAACTGAAGTAAAAAGTTGCTAGCTCACTTTTATTATTTTATAGAATTTTTATTAAAATTGACGGTTATGTATTTTTTCTCCAAAAAATCTGAAAAAAACTCGAAAAATTTTGAGAAATTTTTATGATACAAAGAGCAGAAATGAATTTTGTGGGCATTCCTGAGCTATTTGTGCAGTTTAGTTATGTCCCAAACCTGAATTATAAAACCGTTGAGTACCCCCTTAAATCGAAAGCAGTTGGAAGGGTATACAAATTGTCAAATGTATACATTCGAGTGTTTAATTGTATACACTTGAATATGGTCAATAACAGTGTGAAATGTATACAAACGGTGTCAAATGTATACAAAAGGAGTAAATGTATACATTTTGGTATAGTCAATGAATACTTTTGCTCAAAATGTATACAAAATTTTCGAAAATTCTACTTTTCCGAAAAAACAGACTTGAAATAAAATGTGGCTCGAAATTTTTTATTCGGATATTATTTCCGAAGTTATTAAAAACATTTAACTTTTTGTATACATTTCACAATATTTTGTATACATTTAAACTATTTTCGTATACATTTCAAAACTGTTTGTATACATTACTATATTTTTGTATACATTTCACAAATTTGTCGATAACATTTCAGATATTCGACTCAAGTTTTAAGTCATTTATATATTACGTTGAAAATTGTCAAATTAGTGATCAATACCGTCTTAACTAATTTTTTAACCTTATTTTGTAAATATCTTTCTTTAGTGGCTAATACAAAAATAAAATTTCAAAAATATGAATTCTGAAAATTTGGATAGTCAGTTCATGTTCCGTAGGAACTTGTTGTTATTACCAACATAATTTTGAGCGCTCTAGATTCATTCGTTAATAAAATAAATAAAAACTAGTCTTAAAGCCGCACCCTAGAAACTCTTAAGAAAATCAGCTTCTTTTAATGTGCCAAAAAAATTATACTCAGATACGACCTGAAAAATGTAAAAATCACGATAAGTTGATAAATACAGATTGTCCACATTTTTGCTCCAGATCTTACTTTTTTTCTGTTAAAATTCCAATTTGAGAAAATTGATAATTAATATTCAAACAAAAAATTTCCAAAAAAAACTACATTTAAAATTGTTTTTATACATATAATATTGTGTTCAGTTCAAAAAATTTTTGCAAAAAACAGTTCAGAAGGTATCACAGGGGGCAGTTCACAATGTTGCTTTTATATCATGAACATTTACTTTTAAATGCGACCATTTCATGTTTTTATCGCTTTAAGATAAAATAATATCATAATTATTTACTTTATTAAAAATAGTAGTCAAGTTCAAAAAACTCATATCATTCCAAAAAATCATCATATCAAAAACTCTGTACATAACATCAATTTCTGATAAAGAAAACTTGTGGTTATAAAAAATGAAAGTTTCGAAACAATTTATTTATTATAAACAATTTTTTCCATAGTTTTAAATATTATTTGTATCATTTTCACCTATTTTTTGTATTACATTTACCAATTGTATACATTTGAGTTTTATACATTTCACAAGGCAATTCTAAAGTTTGCAAAAAGTTATACATTTAACAATTTTGTTACATATAACGTGATTCGTATGATTTAAAATTGTAACATTTAGGTCTTGCTTCAAAATTGGATACATTCACAATTTTATGAATTTCAAAGGATTGTAATACCAATCATTGTATACATTTTAAGATTTTGTATACATTTCACAATTTTTTTTGTATAACATTTTAAAAATTGTATACATTTCGCTTTGTATTAACATGTTCACTATGTATACATTTTATGTATTGACCCCGAAAAAAAGCTCAATGGAGAAAATTTTGTTAAGTGATTTGCATCCGGTTCACCGGATATAAACCGGAATGTTAATTGCGTGACAATAGACATGAATTCGGACTAATTCCCTTACTCCGACATTCATTCTATTCGATGCTTGCAGCTTTTGGCCTGCTCGTGCCAACAAACCGATTCACCATATATGCATTGTGGTGATTGAACTACATCCTAATTATATATTTAGTTACAAGATAATTCCCACATATATAATCTAATATTAATCTCTTAATCTAGTACTAACCCGCACCGCTGACGAAAACTCTCACTGCGTTAAATTCTGTTTCCGAAGCGGCCCACCAAGGCGTGATTGATCAAACCCAGATCCTATTGGCTGACAGTTGAATCTTTAATTAGTGTAGTCTGCAACCTCACGTATGCCATCACAAACACTCGCGTGTATGGCGTAGGGACGCTACGGTGAGCTGAAGCGCAACGTGTGGCGTAGACGCTGTGGTGACGTAAACACACCGTTTTTTACATGAACGGTGCGTGTATGCGTAGGACGTATGGTGACGTACACACGCTTATACATGAACGGATCGGGTTACGTTAAAGTACCGTCTTACCAAGGGTATAACTATGAGTAGCGTGCATCACTCCAGGCTTGTTACGTTGTTTGGTAGGTACAATCTCGATGGGCCCCCAAAATTTTTTTCTTTAAATCAGTCGCGAACGTTAAAATTTTTTATGGTTTGTTCATTCTTATACCACGATTGTCTACACATTTACTGCTGAACTATATATTTGCGTAAAATTCCTGGAAGAAAAAAACTCCATTGAGCTTTTTTAGTTTGGCAGGTTGAATGCAAAAAAACGTTCTCGATTTCGCCTATGGGGATTTTCCCGTAATCGTCATTGTCTTTAGGGTGGGTTGCCCTAAAAAAAGAAATACCTTAGAAAGGAAAAAAAGTTTTCCATATTACAAATTTATCTTGTGTGACACTGTACATGATTACAAACAATCATTTTGTCGATCATCTCTGTATGGCCTTCGAGAAATTATGCTGACAAGGGTGGGTTGCAGTTAAAAAAAAGCTACCTAAGTTATACAACATAAAAGCTAGGAGGAGATAAGTTTTACCATTTTTTGGCCAAAGGTAGTTCTAACAAAAATGGCTAATCTGAGTAGTATCGTAAAAGCCCTGTATGGCTAATTTTTTTATCGAGAAAAAGTTCAAAGCGACCTATACCCACTTTACTTTTGAAATTAAACGTATATCTACCACATTAATTTAACTTATTTTCGCAGGTTGTAATGATAAAAATTCTTTATCGAAAATTTTTTACTTTTCGATCATTTTCTATGAACGTTCAAAAAAAAATTTTCAGAAAAATAAATTCATCAACTCTGTAAATTGCCAATGACATTATTGAATTAACATAAATACTCTTAACTTTCATGACAATGTCACTAGCCAGCATAAATAAATATTTTACACCCGATTATACTTATAGCGTAATACATAATTGAAAATTCGTTTCTCGAAAATTTGGAAACGAAAAATAACTCTAAAATTTCCGACGTTTCGGTGCTTCGTGACTATTAATTTACTGAATGTCCCAGAATTTTTCCATTTAGAGCTTTCGATTATGAAAAAGTTTTGGGGAAGAGGTCTGTAAGTACAAGTGCTCGACCATATTTTTATCAGGACGTTTTCTATATTGTTGAGAAAAATAGCGACAAAAAGTCTGAAAATATTTTAATCCACTACAGGTCCCCTGACCCCTTAAAGCGCATTTTCATTTTCAAAATCTGTCCTTTTTTAAGGGGGGTATATCTGGAGATTGACATTTCACGGTGATTATATTTCTGCAAACTAAAAGCTTATGAGAAAAACGAGGAATGCTAATTTGTAGAACTATCCTTAATCTGCGAAACAGTACATCACAAATTATTGTTTACCATTACACCAATAGGTACAGGTATCGTAAAACAAAGTGAACAATTTTCAAACTTCAAAATCTATCTTCCTCAGACGGTATATCAAATTGAGCTCAAATTTTACACAGATCACGTAACGCGTAGTATTATCAAGCATTTTCTCATGGGCTTTTTTGATGCGGCAACGGAAACAATTCTAGACGCAAATAACCGACGATTTTTTAACAATTGCAGACTTCAAAATCTATCTCTCCTATTTGACTGTCAAATGATCAGATTCGGCTAAGAATCTCAAATTTTCATAGAGACTCTCAGAAATTAAGAATGATCGGAGCTTTTTTTTGCAATTTGCCGAGCTAAGAACTCAAAAATATTGATCTTTTGTGCATATTTCGAAAAAAATGCTTCGATTTTTTCGAAAGTAGGCTAAGAAAAGCCAGTGGAAACACTGATGAGAAAGTTGGGCTATACGTTCAAGGCGATATTTTGAAATTTAGTGTGTCCAAATTTCAGGCCCAAACGTTATTTTTTTAACTTTATCTTTTAAAAAATACTTAGTAAAAAAACGAAAAAAAGGTAAAATTTCGAATTTTTTTTTGAGATGGTTTCATAGTTACACTTAATGTATCACCCCTAGATTCAATTTGAGGCATTTTTAATGCCTTTAGGCTTATTTATCAGACAGATATACGCGTATTCATATACCCCCTTAAGCCGTGGGTCAGAGGGGATTAAAAGCGCGCTTTAAGGGGTCGGTGCATTTTTTCTAGTTAAAAAACAACGTTTTTTTATAGGATTTTTTGTCAGTTTTGTATCAGCCGACGATTTGCTTTAATGATCATAGTTGAATTTATTATCAGTGATTGCGCTCAAGGGCCTAATGCCTCAGTTGAAAAAGATTTCAAAAAGATTTTTTGTAGTTTCAAAATATTACGCTGAAAATTATTCTAAAAAATGAGATTTAATTGCGTTAAAACTGGGCAAAAATTTCAGATTGATAAATACACACGCGACTCAAAAGTTCTCACATCTGTTGATTTGACAAATTGTGTCAGGACGTTTGATTAATTGCCCAGGACGTTTTAGTAACTTTTCAGGACGTTTGATACATAATTGTTTTTTTGGCTTTTTTTATTGAATTTTATGAAAATAAAGCAAATAAAACTGTGATTTTCATGAATGGTTTGGTCCAAGATTTTAAGTAAGAAAAAATTATTGAGCACAATTTAAAAACTTAACTTTTGAAATTTTTTGTTGAAAGAGAATTTCCGGTGAAATTTGGTTACAGCTTAAAAACCCATTTCCTAATACATCTAAAAAATTAGCTACAGCTAAGCTAGGGGTTATAATAAGTACAGTAAAGACTATATTTGCAACGCCACTATACATGCATATCCCCCTTTCACACTATGAGTGAGATTTGGTCCATTGCACTAAAAAACCAACGATGTTCACTAGACACCGGACCAAATCTCACTCCATAGTGCTTGAAAAGAGGATTATAAATTTCCCAAACTAAGGTGCCAAAGTTCATGCCGTTTGTTGGTAGGACGTCTGTGAGTAACTGTCAAGACGTTTAGTTGTACGTGGGTGTTATTGAAATACCGGTTTCATTTTTAAAACTGTTCAAAAATCATTTACGTTTTTGCGCTATTTTCATTGACGATTTTTATGTTACAATTATGGAAACAGCCGCTTTTTTAGGAATACCTGAGACTCTCACTAAGCAAATTAAATACACACTTTTTGGCGCGAACTGAGTATTCAACAATTATATTGATGATAGTCGAGTTTATCGAACGATAATATGCAAAAAAAATGCATAATTTTTAAAATGCGCTTTTAAGGGGACAAATTTTTTTTCTCGAAATCTGGTCGCTTTAAGGGTCATAGGATTAAGCGCGCTTTAAGGGGACTACTTTTAAGGGGTCATGGACTGTATTTAACTTAATTTTGAAAAATTATTTTTTTCAGATTGAATTTTGGTGAAATTGATTTAAAGCTAAAGCACCTTCTACCCGGAACACAAAACTTTTATATTCTTCGGAAATTTGGTCTTGAAGTATTTGCGACATAGCCGCCAGCCTTAGCATATATTTATTATATCTATTGCCGAACTCTGGATTAAGCTGTTTGCTTCAAATAAAGCCCCTCATTAAAAATCACAGTTTTATTTTTCATTAAATATGAATTTCTTATGAAAAAAAAATCGAAAGTGTCAGTTCGGTTGAGTACCACATAATTTGGGTTTTTGTCAGGATTTTTTTCAGGGACGTTTGAGTATTGGCTGTATTTAAAGTACTTATAGTTAGAGTCAAAATGCCACTGTTCAATAGATCTCCTTTCCGTTTAAATAATTAATTAAAGCCGGGAAAAGGAAAAAATGCCATGGTGGTTTGAAAGTAATTTTTTAGGAAGCTTGGTATATATGTTCAAAAGAATACAACTAAAAAAGTAAAGTGAATTATTTTTAAGAAACTGTTGCAATGTTATATAAAATTGAATTCGCGAAAGATGGCGAATCGTGTCTTCTTATCGATATCTTATCTGCTAAAGCAAATTTCATTAATTAATTAAATTGCATTGAGCAGCATAGGCGTATTAGACTTCAATTCTTTGATTCTTTTTTCCCTATGAATAATTGCCTGTTAACTAATTGCAGAAAATAACAATTTTTTACTACAAACGATAAATAATGTGGAAAACACTATTGCTGCCACCCTCTGGAGTGAGAAAACATAATCATGACCGTATCTCTTGATACAGGTAGTTAGCACATTTAATTGAGCCACGATGAATTTGTAAAGGGGTTCCGAATTTAATTGTCAAACAATATCGACACGATTTGGCATTTCAAGACCATTATACAGAAACTCTTAATGGGGTTAATCATTTTGCTACTTAAATTGCATTATATATTAACAACATAATGTGGGGAATGTTTAAATACCTAATTTTTGCTGTATGCTAATAAATACGATAATGTGGCATATGTTCGAAATTTCAATTTCCGCATACTCTGATAATTATTCATACAAAATAATGAGCAATAATTTTATTATGGTGTTTTTTTTCAAAAATTAATTTAGCTATTTTAGATCAAAAAAGATGATCATAATTTTCATTTGTGTTTTTTTCAAAAATTAAATTTAGTAGTTTAGGTTTTATACTAATAATAATTATAAGAATCAAAATTATACGTTTTTTGATGAGAATAATTTTCTTATATGGTTCTTAAAAGGGATGCGAATTACGCGGGTATAGGCTTTACGGTATAGCGGAAGTGAACCATGATTACGAGCGTACAAGGCCAGATCGCAGACCACCACGAAAACATAGGATTTTCAGTAAATATTAACCGCCTTCTAGTATTAATATGCATACATACTTACTCTATAAAATCGAATTGAAAAATGCGCAGGACGTAAACCGATAAGTTTACACATTCCTACCAAAGGTTGCAGTTTCCGACTTTTGCAATATGACTTTGAAGAAGAGCGAATATACTCCTGGTCGTTGTGGCGTTGATGGACCATTCATCACTGATGCGTCAGCATTCAGCGCTGTTGGTCGAAAGGCGTCCGGGGTTAATTCCCTCATTCATCTCTAATTTGTTTAAGTGACTAATAGCATAATAATCTTGGAGTTACTGTAATTTCAGAAACGAATTTAACTACTTTTTATAACGATAAACTATCAATTTTTTAGATTTTTTTTTAGAATAGGGACAGAGTAAAGTCCTCGATACTTTTACACCTTATGTGTCGTTTTTAATTCGGCAATCCTAATTACAGAATTAACTCAGGTACATTAATTGTTTACACCTGAATGTATTTTCAAGGTTTCAATTGAGAAACAGCGGATAACCGGAAGTGAAAGTGGATCATATCTTTTTACCAACTGAAACTCCATCTCCAAAAAGTAACTATCTCTATAGCGCGGAGTTCGAATACCACTAATGAAGTCTCAGTGATTCAACACCGGTCAAATTTAAGCGGTTCCAATATCAAGCACCCTTGCCTATGACTTCATACGCAAGGACAGTCACTAAAGACAACAGATAGGGGATTAACACCGCGCTTAAATAGAGTAAAACGTTTTTGAGATTGAGTTCCGTTGGGAAAAATATAATTGAGCTAACAAAAATAAAGGCTTGCAGTTAGAGGAGGTAGCGGGTCGTAAAAAATGGTTGCTTTGTAGCTTCATATTGATTAAGAAACAAAACTTTTTGAGGAAAGGCCAATTTAGGAATCTTTCTTTAATCTTACAAAAATGATTCATTCAGAAATAATTTTTGATCGACCCTGTTGACCACAGTTATTAAAGGGAGCATCCCGACCGCATGTTTCTATCCCCATCCCTATTTTCCCTAATTTTTGCTTACAACCTACGCAAAAAGGGAACGGAAAAACACGCAAAAACCAATCCTTTTGACAACCCACTTAGGGCCCACGCTAAGAAAGCGTGGAAAATACGCGTCTTTGATTGCTTTTCTCACAAAATATAGGAGACGATGAGTAATAGCTGTACCACAGGGATCCGCTGCGCAACCGAGTTCATCGTACAAGCCTGCTGTGACCACCATGCGGCAAGTTCTAGAAACGTCTAATTCATATTAATGAAATTTAATTATATAATTAGAAAGTTGGTGCCACGTACCAAAATAATTAATGTGAAAATATTTAATCCCGAAAAGTAACCCTTATTAGTATATCTGTAGATTATCATCTAGTTTCATTGCCTGTGTTAACTCGATAAAACAAAAAAAAATGCATTCAAAATCATGAATTTCCGGTTCGTCTGATGAGCATTTCTGAAATCACCAAAATTTTTGAAATTAAAAATATGGAGAACTTTTCAGGGCGTCGATATTTCCGCCGGCCAAAATGCATACTTCCCCATAATATTTTGGTTTTCTGTGTTTTTAAACACAGCTAAAGCAGTGGAAGTAACTTCATTTTCGGAATCCATACTAATAATGTCTTAATAGACGGAAAGTCAATAGAAAAAGAATACTTAATTCTTCCTCAAAATGTTCTAACTTATTGTTAGATCTAATAAAATTACTTCTGAAAATACAGTACAACAAGATTTCTATGCTATTATCAGTTAAAAAAATTAATGTCAAACTGAGGATCAAACAGGGTCTCCTGTCCATAGAGGCGAGTGCTAACCATTGCGCCACATAGTACACGCATTATATTTCTCTCCTTCCCAAACCTATATAGCAGATTTAAATGTTTAATGAAATTGTTGGCTGTCGTTGCGAATGTGAAAAGCAAAAATTAAAGCCTTGATGGGTGTGCTGATTCGCTTTTTATTAGAAGTAAGTATGTATGATACTATGTACACTGGAAGGCTGCTTCATATATAATGAACTTAAGGAATTAAAAACATAGATGAATTTTTATAACTTTTGTCATATAATTGAAATTTATTCGGCCCCCAGGAGGTATCCATTAAGTCCCGTTTTTTTTGAGAACTTATGATCTTTAAAACTTAAATCAAGCTTAATCTCCGATTAAGTATTTTTGGACTTTAATATATATTATTTTTTTTTTTCACAATTTTAATGGAAAAAAATATTTTTTTTGTAATTAAATAGAAAAAATATTCAATGGAGAAAAAAGTATTTTTTTTCGTTATTAAATAAAAATATTTTTTTTTGTACGTTATCAAAAATATTTCTATTTTTATTTCAATTGAAATTGATGCCTTTTTCCAAGCTTTTCAGACATGGCACTTGGCCGTTTTGGCTTATCAAGCACTTTCTTCTTTACATTTTCAGCGTTCATAAAATGTTCGTTTGATTATTGTGTACCACTTTCAGGGCCGTCCACTATATAATGCGCAAAAGCAAATATGCTTAATGATCTTTATTTATTTTTGTGTATTTAAAGTTTCATAAGCATTATTCTAATTTTGCCAAATCATTAGGCAAAACCAAATAAAACCCATCCAGGAGGTTTTTCGAAAGGAAAATGGGCCTGGTATTTCGTTATATGTTTAAAGGAAAATGTTTTCGTCTTCTTTTTGCCTCTGAAATGAAAAATTCGTAACTTTCCATGAAAAGGCAAATTATTTTGAGAGATTTATACATTGTTGGCGGACCAAATGAAAATCGAAAAAATCAATTATTTTTACCGATTTTAATTTCAGATCAAAAAAAAGACCATACGTAAGGGCTTTCATCCAGCCAAAAAATCGGCATACTGTTTGGATATCAAAAAAATTATAGGAGCCTGAATTAAATTTTTTTTTCAGGCAAAAAAGTTTTAAGATGGAAAATTTTTTATTTGACCGGAAAACTAAGAATTTTAAAAAATCTTAAAGGGGAAAAATGGATTTTCATATCATGTTGGATTCTGAAGCAAAAAAAGTTAAAGGGGACAAAATTGATTAATTTTTTTTTCAACAAAAATTTTAAAATTGGGAATTTTTTAAAAAAAGGTCCGAAACGGATTTTATTCTTTTTTTCCCGGTTTTCCCCCTTCTTTTTTTTTGGGTTGGTGTGGGGGTGGTGG
>SCLH01000196.1:144170-158682 GCA_004367855.1 Oikopleura vanhoeffeni
GAAATCAAAAGTGGGCTCAAGTTGAAGCTCTTCTTTCATTGTCTTCAAAACTGTTAATTATATTACAATGTTTCATTAAAATTTTATAGTTAATCGACTTTGTAGATAAAAATACTTAGCAAAATTTGAAAAATCCCAAATTTTTTTTTGTTTTTTTCGGGCTAATTTGCTTTTTTAAATGAATTACAATCGATTTGGTGCAATTTTTATGACATAATAACTCCAGAAAATGTAGGAACCACCATCCCCACATTAAATTTAAATATTGTCTGTTAATCTTAATATTATACCAGAAATAAAAAAGTGTCAGTTCTAAGACTCGGTTACCCTTTAATTCAGACTATAAGAGATTTCAAATTTTCATCATTTTATAAGACAGCGATTCTCTTGATTTGTCATCTGATGAAGAAATATCGTCAGATGAACAAATTTCTTCTGACGACATTTCCTCCGATAGCTCCGACGTCTCTTCCGATAGTAACTCATCAGATGACTCCGACGATTCTGGCGTTGAAACGAAACAGCCCAAAAAAAAACCCAAAAAAGGCTCAAAAAAGAAATCGAAAAACAAAAAAAGCGAGGATTCGGATGACTCTGACTCGGATGAATCTAGGTTTGTATTTAAAAAAANTATAATAGTTATCAATAGACAATAATGCTAAAGAACAAGTTTTGTGATAATTGGTCAACTTTTTGTCAAAGTCCATTTAAGGGGATACTGGTTGTGAGGATAAAAGAGTTTGAGAAAATATGACCGCAGGCTTTAACAAAGTAAGTATGCACTGATAAAATATAAGTTATTACGGCTCAAAATTGAGCTATAAAGCAACTAATTTTCATAAAAATAAATATCTTTAATACGGAAAAAATAAGACCGCTTGAGTTTCAAGTGGCTTCGACTCAAATGGTCTCACTCGACAATGATCATCGTGGAAGACGATCAGCATGGTTTGAGTTTAAGAATTCGAGAAGCAGCCACTTGAAACTTAAGGGTATCCCGGCTCTTAATTTGACATATTCTCGATAAAATATTAGCCAAACACGGCTTCAAGAATATTATTCAGATTAGCCAGTTTGTAGAACTAGTCTTCATCTTGCGTCAGAAATGTGTCAAAACTTTTGCATGCACACACTCCCAGACACATAAGCGAGACAGGGAGACCTAAGCAAAACCGAAAATCTATCTACTCTGAAGTTTTATTTTGAAATAAACCTAAATTNACTCAAATTTTTGCAAAGAGTAGCTCAAAACCAATAAAAACTTCTGAGGAGCCGTTTTTTTCAATTTCGACTCCAAACTCAAAATATGAATTTTTCAAGGTCACGTGAAAAAATTTCCAAAAAAAAATGTGATTCGATTTTTTCGAGAGTGGGCTCAAAAGAAAGCTTGAGAAACACTTAAGAGAAAGTTGGCTTACGTCAACCCGATATTTTGAAGTTTTAGTTGTCAAATTGACACAAACGTTATTTTTTGAACATGATTTTGAGATAAATTCTCAGAAAAAAATCGAAAAAACCATAATTTTAAAAAATTTTTTGTTGTCATTTGATTTGGTGCATTTTTATGACAAAATAACTGCAGAAAATGTAGGAGCCGGAATACCCTTAAGGAGGTTGGACATGCCAATTCGCTTGCACGATTGAAATTGTTTTGATACATAAATTAAAAAAACAAAGTATCGTTTCCGGGTCAAGTGAAACTGAAGAATCCTTTGCGACTAATGTAAATTTGTTATTTCGACGGTTAAGTCAATTTTAGACTTTTCTTGAAATTTGCACATTAGAAAAATCGAAATAAAAATGTTATGGAAAAAAAATGAATTCTCCGTAAAAAACTAACAAAGAAAAATATGTTTAAAAAAAAATATCTTCTTTAATTGAGAGAAATCAGGCTTCTTATTATTTTTTTTCATTTTGGTTTCTGCTAACGTTTTCGTTTATTTAAACCTAATCATGCAATTTAACGATTGAATTTTACTATCATAAAACATACAAGTCAAATTCAGCAATAATCTAAATTTTTTTGAAATTCGGGCTTTATTTAAACAAATTAATTACCTTGTTTGAAACTAAGCGAAAATATGTTCAGATGTTGTCTATACGAACGAAAATAGAACGCTTCTGATGATCGGAATCTGATCTCAATCTTTCATAAACATTTCGATTTTTTTTTGTAAAATGGAGAAGTGAGATTTATAAAATTCGTATTTTTTCTTAAAATCCGTTAATTTGAAAGGTTTTGGCAAATTTTTGTTGGCAAATTTTTAAGAAAAGGATGGCAACAAATTTTTGGACAAAGTTTTCGTCGAATAATTTCAAATTTACGTTTTCGTAAAACCAAAGAAATCGGATTTCGTAAACGTTCTAATAACTCGTTCAATATATACTTAAAAAAATAAATTTTGACTATAAAAAGATGCTACGAAATAAACACACTATTTTTAGTTAAAAGACGCTGCCCACCGCATCTTTGACCAACAGAGATCAGGATCAAAAATTGAAAATTTTTGATTAGAACTTTCTGCATTTATTGCGTAGCATCTTTTCATAATCGAAATTTATTTTTCAAAATATATATTTAACGAGTTATGAGAACGTTTACAAAATCCGTTTTTCGGTTTCACAAAAAACGTAAACGTTAATTTAAAATTATTCGACAAGAACTTTGTTAAGAAATGAATAATTGGCACTTTCCCAAGTTATTCGCTGCTGGAGAGAAATTGAGAGTTGTCAAAATCGTTTTCGTAAAATGTGTCACGAGTTTTATACTCATTCAGACATAATTATATTCATACAATAATTATAAACAGCGTTCACGGAACAATAAATTTTTTTTATTTTTATGTTTGAACATTTCAAACAAAAGTTATAGACCTTTGAAAAGTAGTGAGAAATACCCAGCAATTACAACAATTGGCACGTCCAACCTCTTTAAGCGTTTTTGATAACAGTTATCCATGAAACTTGATTTGGCGTAACGAGTAATAATGGTAGTTTTGTTAAAGTTTTTCTGGTACATATCCGTTTTTAGCAAAGTGATTGTTGAAACTGAGGGTAATCTCTATAGCGCGAGTTCGAATTCCACTAGTGTTGTCTTAGTGTATGTTTTGAGTATAATACTAAGCACGGGAACTTGATTTTTGGAGCGCCAAGGGTGATTGGTGGGTAATATCAGCCGATCAACCCCCGGTCAATATATGGCGGCGATTCAACAATAGTGGGATTCGAACACGCGCTATAAGGTCACCCTCATTTAAGCGATTCACTTATGTTGAGAATAATGATTTGTCGTTCACTGGCACCAGAACTTACAGTATGGCCCATACTGTATGGGTTTTTTACTCCGGAAATGGCAACTTGCTGTGAATGAAATTCCCGCCAATCATAAATGGCTACGAGGCCCACCTTCGTTAAACCATCGCTATCGATGATAACCCGGCTTTCAAATATAATCAACCTAGTTACCATATTTTATTGACGGAAATTGGCTTCACAGCAAATTGCCATTTCCGGAGTAAAAAATACACATACTGTATATTCGAATAACATTTATTTATTTAGTCTTTCAATTTATCTTCAGTTGATCTGAAACTCTTAACATCTCCAAAGTTTGACTTTAAATAATTGCTGCAGATTTTTCCGTCTGGCACGTTGCTTTGTCTTTCATAACAATTGAGTTTTTTACTGTTTCAATCATAGAAATGAGTATCTGTCTTCGGTAAATATCATCCTCTAAACGAACATCAGATGATAACATGCTTCCAAAAGCTAAGTCGTCGCTTGTGCAAGGCGTCAAAGACTTCACCTAAGATTTTATCAGTTAATTTCGAATGAAAAATTTTCGTACCCATTTTAAGGAAGGGGCGGGTGTGGGTGCTGAATGTTGAAAATACGCAAGCAATTCGAAGTGTTTTTTATTTTGATGATTTTTAAAATATCGTAATGATCTGTATCAAAATGTTTGACAAATTGATATTAAAATGTCTTAATATTTTTTTCTATAATGCGTAGGCGGATGCTAGTGAAATGTCATTAAATAAACGTGTAGTAATTTTGCTATTAAAATGTCGGGTTTACACAAAAACTTTTAAATGAAAATTCAGTATTTTTAATATGTTAACAAACGTTTCATAATCATTTATAATTATTCACACAAAAATGAATACGGAATTAGACTATAATATTTCTATTCTCAGTCCTGTAGATCAAGATAATTTATGCCATTTTAGAGCCGGTCGGCCATTCTTCGAAAATTGTTAAGTTAAAAATTAAGTCTTTCAAGACTTCACAGGCTGCCCGAAGTAAAAACTATCAAATAAACTTTGGAATCCGAAATTTAATCTCTAATGAAAAACTTCATTCCATTTTTCAAATGCATCATCAAATTTTAGAGGATAATCCTTCATTCAATTTGAAGGTGCTTACATTTTTGTTGCTGATAAAGAGTAGTCCTTTTTCAAAAAGAATATCTTTCCATTAAAACATAAAAAATGTTTTTATTGCATGATTTTGAAGAAAGAAACCTCAAAATTGTTATTATTTATTATATGCAAATTTTTCGAAATAATCAGCAATAAATTAAGTAAGCCTATTTTTACGGTTTTTTCAAACCAAAACAGTACTTTTATTGTTGAGTGTCGAGAAATGCGGTGCTTGTAAATCATTGTTAGACTTTTGTTCTCCATCAAGAAAAACTATTACATGCTGCATACAATTTTAATGCATTTTCAGGGGTTGTTCTCCGGATGAACGGAAAAAAAATTCCTGAGCTCATTTTTTCAATTTTGGATACCGATTTTAATTTGCTTGCAATAAGCTAGATTTTACACCAACAACCCTCTTAATTTAATTTTGGTCAAAAATACCCTTTGACGCTTTTGCTGAGGAGACAGTTTTTGAGTTTTCCCTATTTTGCCCCATTTTCCATATCTCTCAACTAGAAGTTTATAGGCATAACTTTGACTGACACCCATTTTAGCAGCCAATTTCCTTGTAGTAATTCTTTCTGGTTCGTCACATTTATCAATCATATTTGCCTTATGCTGCTCTACGATTCTTTCAACTTAAATATTATTTGAGGTTTTCTGGAATTTAAAAAAGTATGTGAATTCAACTTTGGATCAGAAATTAAATACGCTTTACATCCGACTCCCTCAGATGTTAAACTTTAACAGTCTGCGGCATAAATAAAATCATATTTTTATTAAGACGATAAATAGAATCACAGGAGTAAAATCACTGTTAATCCTCTTAGGCACAGAGTCATTTAAGTTGCTTTTATTTTTTAAAAAAATCCAAAAGGTACAAAATAATCATGATAGTAATTCAAGAGTCAAATCCCCCATAGAGTTTGCAATTAATTATACAAAAATATATTTGAATTTGATTTCAAATGAACCGTTCAAAATATATTTTATCCTACTTTTTTTTTGGATTTCTCTGAAATTTTTCTTTCTCATCTGTATCTCATAATTCATTCGTAAAAAACAAGGTCTAAAATGCTCAGTTTTTAGGAATTCGTCTAAATCATTTTTTAAAAAAATAATAATGTTTCTACTAAATGTAGAACTTGATTATTTTTTTTGTTTGATAACAGAAAATTGCTCATGAATGAGAAAGCGGAGCGGAAATATAAGGAGCAGACATATTGTTTACCATTAATTTCACTGTTTCATATGTGGGAATTATCGTTTTATAGACGAACTCGATAAGGTATTTTGAATCGGACACCAGATTAGGAAAACCAAGGTACTATTCTATTTTATTTAATCTTCATCTTATTACAAAAATCGTAAAGTTTTTTATAGGACACAACTGTGAGTCAACTTGTGAGTCAACTTCGTTATTTCACAGCCTCAATTAAGTACTCAAAATGTTAATTATCTAAATATAATCATCCATAAAGTTGAGTCCATCCGTTATCTCAATCACTGAAGAATAATTCAATCGCAAGCACTTATACTTTTCTTATAACGTAGTAATAGACATAGATACGGACTATTTCGTAGCTCCGATATCTATTCTATACGATGCTTGCAGCTTTTGGCCTGCCCATGCAACAACGATACACCATATTTGTATTGTGGATTTGAACTACATCCTATATATATTTTAGTATACAGATAATCCCACAATATATAATCTAATATTAATCTCTTAATCTAAGTACTAACCCGACCGCTGACGAAACTCTCACTGCGTAGAATTATGTTTCCGAAGCGGCCACCAAGAGTTGATTGTTCAAACTATAATACTATTGGTTGACAGAATGATCTATATTTAGTGTTGTCTTCAACCTACGAATACATGCCATAATGCCTCACACTCACGTGATCTCAATCGACTCGTTGAGTATACACGAAGTCAACGACTCGTTGCGTATACATGTAATCAACGACTGTTGAGTATACATTAAGTCAACGACTCGTTGAGATTCGACGACTCGATACTAGTTCAACGACTCGTTAGTTATACACGAAGTAACGACTCGTTGAGATTCGACGACTCGATACTAGTTCAACGACTCGTTAGTTATACACGAAGTAACGACTCGTTGAGTATACATGAATTCAACGACTGTTGAGTATACATTGAATCAACGACTCGTTCGTTCAAAGACTAGTTCGAGTAGACTCTAAGGTCTCACATTATGAGTAGGGTGCATCACTTTAGCTTGTTACGTAATAGAGGTTCAAAGTCGAGCCATAAAAGTGTCTCTGGTGCCTGAGGGGGATATGATATCCCGGATATCAATAGTCAAATGAGTGAGGGGTTAAAACAACATTTATATTCACAAAAAAAGTGACTCGGTCGGGATAAAGAGGAAAAATTGGCGTTTAAAAACTTGAAAAGGGTCGGTGCTTAGAGACAGATACAGCTATGAGCTATTAATGAATAACTTTTTATTATGTATACATTCCCCTCTATACAATCAAAATAATGGTTCATAATCTAGGCAACTGATGTAACTTTTGTATTATAACTTTTTTTATAAAATTTTGAGTTCGAATTCAACTTTTCTAATTCGTTAAATTCTGAGAAATTTTTGAATTTTTTTTTAAATTTATAAAAATTTTCCTTATTTTTTGTTTTTTCAAATATTTGTTCCGAATCAACGAGAAAAACTATCAAGAATGGCCACTTTAATTTCTCGCGAAGTTTCAGCGCTCTTGTTAATACTTTGAATGATAATTTTAGAAACGAAACTACGGTTAAGGGGGTCGGTGCATTTTGACAGATTTGCACTTTTTCGATTTTTTTTCTCTTGATGGGAAACTTTTTGCCACTTAAGAATTTTCAAATAAAAACATTTTTGAAGAAAAGTTGCCACTTTTCAGCTCACTTTGTTCAATCTGAATTTTTTCAGATTGATTATTTTTACTTAATAAATCGTCTTTTAATAAAACACTCAAAAAACGCGCGTTTGCTATCGAAGGTGTCTAAATTACACAAAAATTTAATTTTTTTTACTAATTAGGAGCTCTAAAAAACGGTCCTGTCGACCATCGAAAATTTATTTATTTTTAATTCATACGAGTTTTAAGTCAAAATCGAAAATTTAAATTTTTGAAAAAAGACGAAAAAAACGAAATTTTAGCACATCGAAGAAAATATTTTTTTCCGTGAGTTAAATGAAATAAATTTAAAATGGTCGACAGGTCGGCTTACCAATTGATCAAGTCTCGGTGTGATACATTTTTTTATTCTTGATTAAAGAGGGCTTCGATGAATTTCTCCCAAACCGTATTTTCATTCAAAAAATTATGATTAAGAGTATGAACAAACCGAATGAACAAAACGAGGACATATTTAAATTAAGTTAAAGTAGCCATTCTTCATATTTTCAGCTAATAATTCCAGAAAAATAAGTTTAAAAAATTTTTGAACCAGAAATGAGGAAAATTTTCAAAATATTTCCTAATAGTTTCGACCAAAAATTCCAAAAAAGTGTCATATGATTTTTCAAATAGCATAGAAAAAATATGTGGTCACCTACGCAAAAGTTAAAGTGGCCATTTTGAAGAGTGTTTTTCGTTGATTTGAAACAAATAATGAAAAAAATATTTAAACCAAAAATAAGGCATTTTTTTGATAATGTTCGGAACTTTTTTCAAAAATTACTCATAATTTGTCGAATTCGAAACGTTTAAATCGAGTTCAGAATTTTCTTAAAAAGCAATAATTCGAAAATTCTGTAGTTTCAAAAGTTGCCTGGATTATGAAACATTACTTTGATGGTAAATTGAGAAGAATATATAAACCCAGTTAAAAGTTTTTCATCAAGAGTCCATATTCGCGGATATCCGTATCTGTCAAAATGCGCCGACCCCCTTAAGTAGAAATCCATCAAAGCCCTCTATAATCATAAATTTAATACATTTTATTTTTCTTAAACTCCTCACATTGTTAAGCTGTCTAATCCACCGAATTAAATTTATTTCATTCATCTCATGAAAATTTATTTCATTCATCTCATGAAAAATATTTCTTTTGATGTGCTAAAATTTCGTTTTTCTGAATTTTTAAAGGCGATTTATTAAGTTAAAATTATGGATCTGAAAAAATCTGATTATAGGAAGTCAGCTAAAAGGTGTCACCTTTCAGTTTACCATCAAAAAAAAATCTATTTGAGCTCTTGCGCATGAGTCATACCGTATGACTCATACGGTATGACCTCTAGCTATATATGGATTACCGACCTTCAGAGTACAGAGCCTGAATATTTAAATGATACAAACAACGCAAGATATTAGCACCCAATCAAAACCCTTGATTGCGGAATAGGCCGATTTAATTGATCAGATTAAAGTAAGTAAGGTTAAGTAAGGTTCAACCAATAAACTGCTCTGATTTTGTATTTTTCAAATATTCAGGATCTGAGCTCTGAGGTATAAGCCATATAATATATATATCCTTTTATCACACTTTGGTTAATAAATGATGTTGGGAGATTTTCCTTGTATGATTTATGCAAGAAACATCTTCCAACATCATTTATTAACCAAAGTGTGATGAAGAATTATACAAAATGTATTCGACTGATTTAGAATTAAAGTAATTTTGAAAAATTTACTTTTTTCTCGAACTGAAAATTTTTAAATTAAGATCGAAAAAATATCTAAAATTAAGGCATTACCTAAGTGAATGTCCTCCTCAGGAAATTTCGGACGTTTTGGAGACAATGGCCGTTTTTGTTTTGCAGTTTGATATTTTTTTCTGCTGACCCATGTTTGAACTTTTTTACCACTCAAACCAGTACTATCCCATTTATTGAATTTTTCATATTTTTGGTAATAATCTTCATAATAAGTTTGATAAAACCATTTTATTGCGTCCAAATGAGGCGTTTTTGAAGATTCTGAAAAGTGAATTGATTTGTTGATAATTTCATCTTTTATTTGCTCTGAAATCACAGGTACAAAAATTTCCTCATTATAAAATTCGGCTAATTCTTTACAGTACTGGGCCTCCTGGTACGTTTGTGGCTGAATCTCAAATCTTTTGTTAAAAGCTTTGATTAATCTCGTCACTTTTTGTTTTTTAATGTGACAGGTATCCCAATCTTTTTTACTGTTATGAGCATGAAATTCAGAAGGAAAATATTTTTCGTAAATCCATTTTATTCCTTGAAGATTGAAGGCTCGAACTTTTGCAGCTTTTAATTGCAAGCATTTCTCAACAAGTTCAACTTCCTGCTCTTTAGTTAAAGTTGGTTTTATAATCTCTTTCTCAACTTCGGAAGTAATCTTAGTAAAAAAATCCGGCATATTCAAAAATAATTTTTTTCAACTTTTCTTATTTTGAAGTAAAAATCATTGTTTTGAATTTGTAACTCAAGCCCCCTTTCGCGGTTTAACTTTTTATTCGGCGGAACGGTTTCCTACTCGACGCCACTTGAAACTCACGCGGTTAATTTAAGTGGCACAACGCTTTATGACGACGTCTCAGTCTACTCGCCGAGTGAAAAATCGGAATATGATGAAGAAGGAAATATTGTCAAAGCACATAAGCCAAAAACTCGAAAAGTGGTTCGCCAAAAATTTAGAGCAAAAGTTCTTTATCAATCTAGTGAAGCTTCAGAGTATGATGATGAAGGAAATGTGGTCAAAGAACACAAATCAAGAACCAAAACTATAGTCCAGCAAATGTAAGTCAAGAAATTAGCACGCTCACATATTTTGAAAAAAACATGAGTTTTCATGCTTTGCTAAA
Source organism: Oikopleura vanhoeffeni (assembly GCA_004367855.1). Taxonomy (NCBI): domain Eukaryota; kingdom Metazoa; phylum Chordata; class Appendicularia; order Copelata; family Oikopleuridae; genus Oikopleura; species Oikopleura vanhoeffeni. Next base: position 154,383 of record SCLH01000196.1, read on the forward strand.
TTTGAAAATTCAACTCAATTATATCCCTTTACGTAGGAGGAAGTTTGTTATTTTCTAGTTTGGTCTGATATATTATGTACGTTTACTAGTACGAATGTACTAGACCAAACAAGAAAATAACAAACTTCCTCCTAAAGGGATATGATAAAATTTTTTGAGGAAAATTTTATGAAACCTTTGAAAGTTTTAAGGGGGTGGTCAACGCAAAATTAGCCAAAAACGTAGGTTTGTAGTCGGGTTCACGCTGAATGTAGAAAAAAAGAAAGATATGAAACCACCAGATATCCCTTTATCACTTTTTGATTAGAATGCGTAGCCACTACTCCTTTTAACGTTGTGGCTACGCATTCTAACCAAAAAGTGATAAAGGGATATGAAATATTTGAGTCAATAGGCGTCGAGTCAGGGTCAAAATTGATCGCACTGATAGTCACTCCCGCCGTAAATGACGTTTGAAAATTCTCTTTTTGAAAAATTAAAAATGTAACTGAGCCCGGAGTTCAAAAGGTATGGACTTGATTTATTTTCAAATGACAGAATTGATAGTTTGTACAAAGCTTATCTCAAAGAATTTTCGGAAAAAATTCATAGCGCTTAAAATCTAGAGATAACGGTTAGTTTAGCCTTGAAAGAAGAATTCAATGCAGTTTCAGAAAATATAATTTAGATATTTCTGCGACGAAAACTGAGCTTCAAAACTCAAAATCAAACGACCAACAAAAAAGACTACTTACTGGAATAGAAATTTCGATTGTAGTAATGACACTAACAATACCACTTATCGAGTTCAAATACAGAAAATTTTAAGTTTTGAACGTTCTACCGTAGAATTAGTGTGTATACATCCAGGCGTAGGCCTCGAAATTTCCTTCGTTTGTGCGGTCACTTACCATGTGATATTTTTTAGCCAACCAGGAACTCGCGTAACAATTTTTAAATAATGCATTTGAAAATGTGGGGAAAATATCAATATTTTTGTTGATTAACATTTTAGTCAATGAGGGAGCCAATGAGGAGCGGCTATAAGATTATGACTCATAGCATCAGCAGCGTGAATTTCGAACACTTACCACTTAATATTCGAGAAAAACCCTTTCGAGCACTTTTAGGTTTTATATCTAATAATTCAAAAATAATTTTCTAAANATTTTAAGCGCTATGAATTTTTTCCGAAAATTCTTTGAGATAAGCTTTGTACAAACTATCAATTCTGTCATTTGAAAATAAATCAAGTCCATACCTTTTGAACTCCGGGCTCAGTTACATTTTTAATTTTTCAAAAAGAGAATTTTCAAACGTCATTTACGGCGGGAGTGACTATCAGTGCGATCAATTTTGACCCTGACTCGACGCCTATTGACTCAAATATTTCATATCCCTTTATCACTTTTTGGTTAGAATGCGTAGCCACTACTCCTTTTAACGTTGTGGCTACGCATTCTAACCAAAAAGTGATAAAGGGATATGAAATATTTGAGTCAATAGGCGTCGAGTCAGGGTCAAAATTGATCGCACTGATAGTCACTCCCGCCGTAAATGACGTTTGAAAATTCTCTTTTTGAAAAATTAAAAATGTAACTGAGCCCGGAGTTCAAAAGGTATGGACTTGATTTATTTTCAAATGACAGAATTGATAGTTTGTACAAAGCTTATCTCAAAGAATTTTCGGAAAAAATTCATAGCGCTTAAAATCTAGAGATAACGGTTAGTTTAGCCTTGAAATAAGAATTCAATGCAGTTTCAGAAAATATACTTTAGATATTTCTGCGACGAAAACTGAGCTTCAAAACTCAAAATCAAACGACCAACAAAAAAGACTACTTATTGGAATAGAAATTTCGATTGTAGTAATGACTCTAACAATACCACTTATCGAGTTCAAATACAGAAAATTTTAAGTTTTGAACGTTCTATGAAAAAAAATCCTTACACATTTTTTTCCAGATTTGCGTTGACCACCCCCTTGAAAGACAGTTATACATGTAGAATAATTGTTAAGTCTCAAGTTGAGACTCTCAACCCTTATAAGCATATAAAAAAAGTTCCACCAAGGCACCAGAGCCACAATTGTGGCTCTACTTTGACTGTTGTTTACAGAAAACTTAAGGCAGTTGGAATTTCAATTTCTCATGCATAAGGATGTTGAAAGGTAATATTTTTTTATCCGACGTTTAATATTCTAGAATTTTAATTTTTAGTTCTAGAAAATATAGTGAGAAAAGCAAGGTATACCATATCACGTGATACAAGGTCACAGTTGTCTTCACAAGTTACATTTCTGTCGGAAACGATGCACAAGTATATGGCCTACGTCATGACGCGTCATAGTGTTCTCCGCTTTGATTTATATCTCATAAATCAAAACTAATTTATAAATAAGTAAAACATTTTGATGAAAAAATCATGATTTTTGATTGGAATGTTTATTTTTCCCTATAAAAGTAGATTATTACACTTTTTATATTATTTTCAAGTAAATATGGTGATGAAAAACTGCTGACAATTTTTGATTGCGAAAATAACTACTGCACCCACAATCCCCTTAAGGATGTGGGTGACGATAATTGGGCTCTTTTTAATACATTTACAAGCGAGGTTTCTGAGAAACCTGGATTCAGAAATAATTTATCTTTAGTCAAATGATTAAAACAACTCTTTAGGAAGTTGCCAGTACTATTTAGAGCATCTGATAGTTTAACCTACGCTCATCAAATGATTTACAGTAGGCGTCACTAAAAGCACCAAAAAGACTACTACTCATTCATTCTTCATCATTTTTTCTTGTTACTTTCGATTCAACTTCCATGTGTGGATGCGCATCTTAAAACAGAGCCCTTTTTTCAAAATTTCGCCCCTAGTTGTCAAAAGTTTTGACTCAAAACAGCTTACTTGGGAGCATCAGTTGATGCTGCATCACGCAAAAGACTACTCCTCGTTGAAAATATTTAAAAAATTTTCACTTTGTGCATCAAATTCACCGCAAAGCCTGGCTATAACACATCCTCTTTTCCGATTTTTTTCTCCAAAGTCTCAGAAAAGACTTGTGAATTTCTAGTTTTTTTAATTTCTGAACTTTTTGGAAGAAAAAAATATTAAAAGGCTGAAGTTCACACTTTTCGGCAGTATTTCGACTTGAGTGTCTGCATTTTTAATAGTTCAACGTTATAAAAGATTTTAAGATCGAAATTGGTACTTTTTATCTCGAATCTTAAATTTTCAAAATTATGGATTATGACCATAAAATATTTCTTTTATCTAAAATCCAAAATTCAGAAAAAATCCTACGAACTAAAACACACAGCAAAATTTTTTCTACTAAATAGGTCCATCAAAAAAGTATTCTAATTAATCTTAATTATCGGCCCACACCCTTAAATACATTCATTTTTATAATAATTAAATTTTCATGAGATTCTTGAAATTGATCATTTTGAAATTGCACTTCTTAAAAAAAATATCTGCCCCTAGATATCAATAAATTTGTATTGAAACTGTTATGCATGCACATAATAATTTCCTAAAAACTAGCTAATCTCACGTTTGTATTTTATGTCTAGTTCCGAAATGATTTATCTGGAAGTGAATCATAGGCGAAAAATCCTAATAAATCAACACCCCGTTATTCTGGAACCAAACATTTGAAAAAATTTTCAATTATTTTTTTGGAACCAAATCAAAATTGTTTATAATGTGTTGAAAGAAAAGATTCTAAGACCCCGTTTTTACCTTTTTAGATGATTTTAGGTATGCTTGAGCCACAATTGTGGCTCTGTGCTCATAAGGGTTAGAAACACTCTCACGGTGAGAGTCTCACCTACGGAGCTCACCACGTTCTTAGTTAATATAGGCTCACAGGATCGTGCGAACGGCTTAAGGGTATGGTGGTTCCTACATTTTCTGCAGTTATTATGTCATAAAAATGCACCAATTCAATCGTTTGTGTTTTAAAAGCACAAAACAACCCAAATAAGAACAAAAAAAATTTCGAAATTTTTGCGTTTTTTCGATTTTTTTCCAAGTATTTTTCTCAAAATTATGTTCAAAAATAACGTTTGTGTCAATTTGACCACTAAAACTTCGAAATATCGGGTTGACGTAAGCCAACTTTCTCTTCAGTGTTTCCCCAGCTTTCTTTTGAGCCTACTTTCGAAAAAATCGAAGCACATTTTTTTTCGGAAATTTTTTCACGTGACCTTGAAAAATTCATATTTTTTGTTTTGGGTCGAAATTTGACAAAAACGCCCCAAGGAAAGTTTCTGTTTGTTTAGAGCTAGCTTTTGCAAAAATTTGAGTAAATTTT
>SCLH01000196.1:169424-188746 GCA_004367855.1 Oikopleura vanhoeffeni
TTTTTTTATATAAGTTGTGTGGGCGGTATGCTAGATATAACTATCAATACTTTTTCCGAAAAGGCGGTAATTTGTCTGATGATTAATTGCAAAAAACGGTGTTTTTTCGCATATTCTAGAGAAAATTAAGCGAAATTTGAAAACCGATCAAGATTAAGTTGGTCTACCATTTTAACAATTTATATCAAAATTCCAGCTAATTTTGACATTAAATCTGGGTAGAGATATTTTTTCCATTTTGGCTAAAGTGCTTTTGTGTCGCTTATGTGTGAAGAAGTGTATGCATACAGCCTGAGTTTTCTCGTTTACTGCGTTTCTTTTATTCGGACGGGTAGAAAGGCGTACAGGGGGGTGCGGCGTATAGTTAGAAAGTTCGTCGCCCAAAACCCCGGACTATACGCGTAGCGACTATGAAACGCGTACTTCTAACTATACGCGTACTCTGGGACAAATGTGCTCTGATTGCTCAATGTAACAATATCTAGAGTTAAAAAGTGGCGTTAAGAATATGGTCAAGAAAGAATTTTTGGTGATTTAAGGGGGTATAGAACTCTGATTTGACATTTTCTTGGTGAATATATGAAAACTAACAGTTCAGATGAGAAAAACCGAAAATGCTAAATTTGTAGATCTAATCCTTGATCGTGCGAAAAAGATACTCTACAAATTATTTTGACCATTACACAATACGTACAGTATCGTAACATAGGTGAAATTTCAAAAACTTCAGAAATACTCTCTCCCAGACGGTATAGTCAAATTGAAGCCAATCAATTTTTCACAGATCACGTAACGGTAGTATAGTTAAATGTTTTCGAACAGCTTTTTCTTGATCCGGTCACTGAAATTCTAGAACGCCAAATAACCCGATGCTGACGATTTTACCATTCAGACTCAAATCTACCTCCTCCATCGCACGAACCATGTTGCAAAATAGCTCAAATTTATTAATAGTTCTCAGAAAATTTGTTGGAAGAGATATCAAGCGCTTTTGCATAATTTCGAGCTAGAACTCGCAATATGATTTTTTGGTCATTTTCCCAAAAGACTTTCACGAAAAAGAAAGTGCTTTCGATTTTCGAAAGTAAGCTCAAAAGAAAGCAGTGAACCTGATGAGAAAGTTGGCTTACGTCAGGCGATCTTTTTGAAGTTTCAGTGTCAAGATTCGAGCAAAACGTTAGTTTTTTAACTTCATTCTTGGAAAAATACTTAAAAAAATCGAAAAAAGTGCCGAAAATTTCCCGAAAATGTTTTGAGATTGGGTTTCTTAGTACAGCTTAATATCACGCGTAAAATTGGAGATTTTTAATGCTCATAAAGGCTTATTAAATCAGAGTCGGTAATACCCCTTAAGGTAATTTCATATATTCTAGACTAGAATTTTTAGTGTATCTTAGAATTAGTAAATAAAAAAAACATGAATTCAAAGAAGATTTCAAAGCAAAAGAATATAGACGACTGCTGAATTGGTCATTTAACAGTATCTAGAGTTATACATGTAATTGAGTTAAGGGGTTACGACGGCAGGCTGTACTGGGCGCGAATGATAGGAAGCTAAATTTTTAGTTGCATTGTCGATTTCGTGGCTGGTTGTTCCAGAAAGTATAAAAAAGAAAATTTCGATGTAAAAATTTCCAAAATTTGCTATTATTTCCAAGTTTTTATTTTCCTTAACCTGAAAACCACAATATTCTTACCCGGTACGCACACTTCTGTAACATAATTACGAGCACTTTTCAAAAAACATAAAAGCAGTACATCATCCGATAAAAAAGTTAAGGCTGAGGCCATAGTTTTAACATTATCTTTAACTCATAATTTTTATTTCATAGACATATCGCTTTTAAAGTGATCAAACACTAACACTATTGCGCCCGGAAGAGACATTTTCGGATATTTTTGTTCTATAGTTTCAAAACCCATACATTTCAGTTATACATTTAATCAAATATTAAGTATGAAATAATTTTTCTTTGACACCATATTTAAAAAAAAAATTTCGATTAGTTATTCGAGATTTTTTATATTTGTTAAATTTTTAATTTTCGAAAAATTTTCTATTTTTCTCTAGCTTGTTTCTTCTCAATAAATAGAATCTAGAAAATTGTAAAAATTAGAGAAATGATATTTCTTGGAATCTATTTTACTGCTAAATGTAATGAGGCCGTACAGGCAACAGAAGCGGAATTAATTTGTCGATTTTTTTTGTGTTACGAATGCACTGTATTCGATAGAAATAATACTGAGCGAATCTGAAATGATAGAGGCGAATCATGAAAGGATGATTTCACAGCCGGGACATGTGGCAGAGCCGTCAATATCCGTGGTGCCGATTATAGGGCCGGTGTTCATCAAAACAAGATATAAAATCAGAAAATAAATCAAAAAATAAATAATTAGAGGTTAAAGCTGTGATTGATTAACTCAAGAGAAATATAATGTATACTAGAGGAAATATTTATCGGATAACTTGGGGTTGATATATAATTATATTCGCGAGTTCAAATATATGATTTTTTAAATTTACAATTTATTTTCCAGGTTTTTTCTCGAAATTGCATCTAAGCTCACCGGTAAAAGAGCGCTCGCGTGGCAAAAATAAAAGCGGATTTATTTTTCAAAAGATGTTAATGCGAACAATTTTTGTATAGTGATTGGATTCGAAATCAATAATAAAACTCGATAAAATTTTATCGTAAGTTTTTGGTGAGACAAAAGGTCGATAATAAAAACCGTTCTCATTTTAAGCGCTTAATAATCATAAAAAAAGATCTCACAGCATTTAAATTAGATATTCGGAATTCTCGTACAATTTTTGAGTTCTACGATTTTACCGAACAAAATATTTGCACACTAAATTGAGAGGGGTTTTTTGAGTCGATGTCCTGACTCAAAGAGGAGCACTCAAAGAATATATTTTGTTTTGTCTTCGAGAGGTAAACCAGAGGGTATGTAATTGCAATCCCAGTTATAATTCGAATGTTAAAGATTTCAGACATTATTGTATAATCTTGTGAATCTATCAAAAATAAATATTTTAGCGGTTAAGAATTCTAGCAGATACTTCGTGGGTCGAAAAAGTCAATCTGGTACATAGGTGTACGATGATGCGTACAAGGTTAACCGGATAGTTCGACAAAATGTTTTTCGAAGAGTCTTATCGTTATCTAAAATCCACCCTAAGACTCAAATTTTTGACTCTTTAGCACCACCTAACGACGTTTTTGGATAATTTCAATATAATTTTTGAATTCCGTGGGCCTAATTTACTCTAGATTCTGGTTTGAAACAAAAGTTGTTAGTCATTATAAAATTCTAAAAATTAAATTCTTATAAAAATGAAAAAAAAACGTAATTTGATCAAAAGTTCATGAAATATGAGNGTCGCTAGAGAGCAAAAACTGGTCAACACCCAAAGTCTACCTCAAGTTCATCGTTTAGACTTGCAAGTACCCTCAAAAGAATCGGAAGGGTCGACTTTATTATGAACGTATTAGCAACTATGGGTCAATAAAAAGTTTTTGCTCTCTAGCGACCTTTCAGTACATTATTGACCCATAGTTGCTAATACGTTTATCAAAAAGTCGACCTTTCCGATTCTTTTGAGGGTATTTTCACGTCTATACGATGAACTTGAGATTGACTTTGAACTCCGACCGGTCATTAGAGGTCAAATATTGGTCGCGGACCTTCAATCAAAAAAATGGCTTACCGAAAACGCTTATTTTTCACTGGCCAAAAAATCAGTCTTCTAGCACTTTATACGGCTTCGCTAGAACTGAATTCCAGACAACCTGTAAAATCACGAAAAATTGACCGAAAAATTTTTGAAGAACAGAAAGAAATCATGAGTCTTAAAATGACCAGAAAAAAATTCTCTACAAGATAGCTAAAACACATTAAAACCGTTTTTTTATTTTTGAAATTCATTATTTCAAATCGTCTAGAGAGCAAGGGCCAAAGAGACGGGCAATTTGAGAAATCGGCATTCGCAGGCAGCTGGGTCTTGCCGTGTTAAATTTATATTAAAAAAAAGGAAACACCGCGAAAGCTAAAATGACAGTTAAAAAGCACGGGTAGAAGATAAGGAAAAATTGGAAATGGGTAAAGAAAATCTGCATTCCTTTACAAGCCTGCTAGAGAAAACTCCGAAAAGAATTTCCAGGGTCGACTTTCTGATGAACGTATTAGCAACTTTGGGTCAAATATGAACTGTAAGATCGATGAGAGAAATTTCGAAAATTTTATTTGTCTTTGTCTTCTAGCAAATTTGATCGTAAGATTTATTTTTGGGAAATTTTTTTACAAACCAAAATAGTCCTAGAACGTTAAATTACCAGGAAAAAAAATATTTACAGGATGGGCCGATAAAATCGATGCTCATTTTTAACTTTTGAAATTATTGAGTTGAAATCGTCTCAATTCGATTAACTGATTTTACGAGAGAAAAGCCCTGTTTATTTTCTTAAATATAAATATTAAGCGGCTTGTACTACTGATGAGGAAAGACAAGCTCTTTTAGCCAAATGGGAAGCACAAAAACGCGCTGAAGAAGCAGAAGCACATAGATTACATTTATTAGCACTCGAACAAAGGTTTGTGAATGCTATCGTGATTTTCGAGTGGAATTTATAAAAAATTTGCAAGAACTTTGATGATCATAAACCAAACTTCTAAGATGATCAGTTGCTATCCGCGATTACGCATAAAATATATTTTTCGGAATAGACTATGCCCTAAATATCGGAATGTAAATCGTAATACGTAAAATCTTCAAAAAACGAGCTAAGTTAATTTGTTTTAATTTAACAGACCTTGCTTGATTTTGATTGCTTTGAACTAAAACTAATCAGAATTGTTCATTTCGGTGAAGTTTTTCATCATTGAATGAAATATTTTAAAAAATTAGAAGCTTAAAAAAATCTCTTATTTTTGTCATTTTTGCTCAAATATTTTTAACAATATTGTTTAAAAATATTTTTTACTAATATTTTCTCCAGAATATTAAATGAATGCCTGAAAAATCATCTGTATTCGAATATCTTTTTAGAAAACTACAAATTGAAATGCTCAAACGACAATATAAGCTGCGAAAAAAGATGAAAAAATGGCGAGATTTACAACTAGATCATTTTGGATTCAAAAGAACACAAATGGTCAACAGACCCTTTGTATATTCTCACATTCCTGGACCATTACAACTGTATAGTTCTTTACCAATTTTCTAATTAACCATTTTTATTCTATGAGAAATAAATTTTTATATAAATTATATGAAATTAGGTAGTGTGCCGTTTGACACTGAATTTATAGTTGCATACTTTGTTAAATACGTGTTATTAGTAATAATCTGAGATCCCCCCTCGAAAAGGTGCTAACTTTTTAGCGCCAACCATGACTCATGGTCCATGAGGTCTCGACTCGGACAAAATTGACGAAGCCAAAAAATTGTGTGAGACTAGGAAGAATTTAGATAAGAATTAAGATAAGAAGATGAATCAATTCTTGATATAAACTTCATATAAATATATATTCATTACTTATATTCAAAGTTTTAAGGAGGTATACGGTATACCGTATACTATTTTCGCCGGGAATTTAAAAAACCTATCTTTAACTATAGAGAAATGTGTAGGCGGAAAATATTTAATATTTTCCATGAAAATTTCTAGACTATGTTCTAAATGTTTTGAAAATTTTAGTTTTGCATTGACAACAATAGAATTATGAAAGTGTATTTCTGACAATGTGTGTGATATCAACACACCCATATTTCAATTGTATACAGGGTGTAAGATTTTTCCCTTCTTTTTTCCAGCTTGGAGAGCGATGAGAACGATTAATTTTGGCTAAAACCTACGTTTTTCTCAGATTCAACCAATCAAAACGGCGGAAATCAAGTCTATCCAATTTGGAAAAAAGAAGGGGAAAACCTTTGCGTAGATTTTAATGAGCGGGCACACGCTCTTCGGAAGCATATTTGGGCCTGCATGAAAAGTCTTCTCAAAATAGAACTCCCTCGATGTGTTGTGAGCATTTTAGCCCGATTTATTTANGACTAGGAAGAATTTAGATAAGAATTAAGATAAGAAGATGAATCAATTCTTGATATAAACTTCATATAAATATATATTCATTACTTATATTCAAAGTTTTAAGGAGGTATACCGTATACTATTTTAATTAAACAATCTTTCCTAGCGATGATGGTGAGTCGGATTGGATTTTCCATTTTCTTGATTAATTATCGTTTTTTTACACAAAAATTATTGAATTTTATATTTTTTTTTAATTAATAATGTTCAAAGATAACAAATCAATAATCTAGAGGTAAAATTTTGCTTGCCATTTCCCTGCGTTTTTTTAATACAGCGCCCTGCGTTTTTTAATACAGTGCCCTGCGTTTTTTAAATACAGTGCCGTGCGTTTTTTAATACAGTGCCCTGCGTTTTTTAAATACAGTGCCCTGCGTTTTTTTTCCCGTGATTAAAAAAACGCAGGGAAAAAGTTTGTTTACTTACTGCGTTTTTTAATCCTGTGTTTTGATGTCTACCCGCCCGAATAAAAGAAACGCAGTAAACGAGAAAACTCAGGCTGTACAACAAAAAATGGAGATGTTTTTTTTACAAGCTAAAGGATAGTTTCACAAGATGGCTTATCCTGAGAGCTCTGTTTGGCTAATTTTTCATTGGAAAATTCACTTCCAGCGATCAGTACCCCCTTTAATTTTAATGAAAAATATTTTTACTAATTTTGTATTATAACTTTTTTGAATATAACTCCTTTGATTACCTACGAAAAAAGTGAGCGATGTTTCTGCACAGTCTGAAGGCCTTATTAACATATTTTTAATATAGACCTGATCTGACCAAAGCCAATCAATTTTGTAGATTGGTTTGAGCTTGGCTTGATCAAGCCAAGCCAACCAAATCGAGCTTTGGCCAGGTCTGATATAGACTATGGTTTGAAGTTGACTTATAAATCTGTTGTGAATCAAAAATCTAACTTTTTTCTTAGAACCAAAGTATTGAACGAGTTTTCAAGGCAAAAACAGTTGAGTGAACTCATATTTACTGCAAAAATATTCTTTTTTTGAAAATGCCTGTTGATCAAAGTCCTTAGTAGCATTGATAACTTTTTCTTCAGAATATGTCGTTAGTCAAAATTTTTTTTTTCATTTTACAGAAAAACTAGTGTTAAAAAAGATCTTTAGTTTTTACCAAAATATAATCGAATTTTATCATTGTTTCCCACAACCATCTTAATTATTTTCACATGAAAAGGTATTTATGGACGATCTACATACGTTGAAAAACAATTTTTTTCAAAATTGTTACCCAGAAAATATTATAACTGAACAGTTTGCCCAGTTTAAATGCTCACCAGAAACACCAGAGCAGCCCTAGATTCTTTAACATTTTTCAAAGATACTAATTCCAAAATTGAATATTTTGAGTTATTTTTGCTACAACATTGCTTTCTGCATCAAATGCGACACGACTTTATTTAAAATCTTATTTATTTATTTGTTTGTTTTCATAGTTTTGAGATACTACAATTTGATAATATTCAGAATTAAAACGCAGTTTATATATATAGCGGAAAGGTCATATATCCCTTTAACACCTTTTTGATGATTTGAGAGATGTAGGCTGAAAAGAAGAGAAAGCGGCCTCATGAGTGTCTAGAAGGGGTCTCAGGAGTGTTAGGATTGGCTCCCCCAACCTACATCTCTCAAATCATCAAAAAGGTGTTAAAGGGATATGCCAAAAGCGTCATTTTGTCATATATGGTTTTCCGAAAACAACAAGTTTTGGCAAAAGTTTAAGGAAAGTGTTTACAACTGATGTTTAACAAGTGTGAAAATATAAGTTATATTTTGAAAATAGAATGTAGAATATATTAAATTTATTGAAAATCCTTGTTTCCCGTATAGACGGTTTCATTTGTTATTTTGGACAAATGAACAGTATTCATCAACGATTGTAAATAAGTGTATTTTAAACTTGATTGACAATCATTCAGAAAGTTGTGTCGACATTTATACATTTGAGACCTTTTTGTCAGGCTTTTAATTTATTCAAAATACAGATAACATTTGAACACTAAGACTTTATTTTTTTTAAATATATGGATTATAACAAATTTGTGTTTTCTTTCCACAACATTGTCACAAATTAAATTTTCATGCTAATTAAATAATTTTTCGCTCTTGTACTGCAGATTGGAGAGTCATAAAGCGTTTAATTTATCGATCCGTCAAGTCTGATTAATTATCTGAAGGAATTATCATACTAATTACACCACATACTCAAACGTCCTGACACTTATGATTTGACAATTTTTGTCAGGACGTTTGAGAAAGTGTCAGGACGTTTGAGAAACCGTCAGGACGTTTGTCACTTACACTTTTTTTTGGTCATTTCATTCGAAAATTAGTTTTTTTAGGTTTTTATTCAACTTAAGGGGTGGCATCGATCCGGAAGATTGGTAAATTATTTCAGAGCGATATATCATAACCCCTTAGGAAGTAGATTCTTAAATTCTGGTTTGGTCTAGTATATTGGTACTACTTTTAACGTAAATAATGTACTAGACCAAACCAGAATTTAACAATCTACTTTCTAAGGGATATATGCGAATTAACAAAAAATGTGAAATATATTTTATTTTTTATCTCTAATAAAATGTCCTCTTGCAAACGTTTATATTTTCAATTTCTTAAAACACTTAACTATCTGTAAAAATATTAAAAACACTTTTCATGGAAACTCCATTTTCCAATCTTTACCCGACCATAGAACTTTTTTTGAAGACTATATTAATAAACTTCAGACATTGTCGGTGTAATGCGCTAAAAAAAGTCCGTTTCTTGTTGCTTATTAAAAAAATTTCCTTGATTAGTTGAAGTTTTTTTTGATGAAAAATGGTCAAAAATGGAATAAAGTAAGAAAAACGACATTCGTATATTTAATAATACAAAAATGGCTGTCAGAAAATATTTCAGAAAAAAGTTAAAGTGGCTATTTTTTTTTTAATTTTATTCACAGATTCAAAAAAAAATTGAAAAAAAAAATTCGTCGAAGATCGTTAACAAAGACATCTGGCATCTGTACTTTCAAGAACAAGACATAATTGAAAAAATGATGAAAAAACTTGTGAGAAAAAAAAACTTCAAAACGAAAAAAAATGATGTTTTCGATTCTTGAATTGGCACTTGCACAGAATTATTGCAAACTGTTGAACGCTGTAACCTCACTAGAAGGTCGAATAACAAACTGTACCTGATTTCAATAATTAAAACCACTTCATTTAAATCAGTTTTTTCCCAAAATATTTTTCATAAAATAAAATGTCAGGACGTTTGGTAAAATTGTATCAAATTGAAATTTGTCGGACGTTTGAGAAACTGTCAGACGTTTGAAAAACTGTCAAGGACGTTGAGAAGAACTGTCAGGACGTTTGTTGTCAGGAAGTGTAGCTTGTGGTGTATACTAATCCAATAAATGCTGCTTTTACCGACAATTATTTTTCGTTGTCTGACAGTATATTTTATAATGGCGGAAAGTGCTCCAATGGACAAAAATAAGAACACCCACAATGTTTTACCGACCATTTTCGGTAATCCCTTTACACCTTTGCTTTATCTAGATGTGCGGGCTGATAAGAAGCGCCTCATGAGCAGCTGGGAGGGTCTTAGGAGTGTGATTGACTCCCTCAGGTCCGCACATCCTTAGATTAAGCAAAAGTGTTAAAGGATATAATAAATTAAATCTGGAATAAATTACATTCAAAAAAAAAGGAAATGAAAGTTGTCTGTTTGACCTCTGTTTTTATCTCGACCGACCGCGGCTGAAGTAAGTTTCTGTTAGAGCAATATTTGTTCTTAGAGATATTTTAGCAGAGTACCTGTGCAAATTTCACTATGACTAAATTATGTCAGATTCCGCTTTATGTTTGGCTGTGACTGTATTTCAACAAACTTTTTCAATAACCCCGACCCATCAATTTAACAGGTAATTCCAGTTTCACTGGTTAAAACTGCTAGAAATGCCTTAATTTGCCAAAATTTTGAAAATTTGAAACAATCAGTCGATGAGCTAAATTATGTCAGATTTCACTATTTTTTGGCTGCGAATTTCTTACAGACATACATTTGGTAATAGGCCTCGGCCGGTCAATTCAATACCTTAACTGAAAGCTGTTTATTAATTTTGAATTATTCAAGAAAAAAATTCTGAATTATAGCGTCTAGAATTAAAATTGAAAAAAAGACCATTTACGAAAAATCAATAAATAAAGTCATTTTGAGATAATTGGAAACGTTTCTATAGTCGTTTTTTTCTAGACAAAGGCTATAAAGCCTTTTTATACGATTCAAAAAAAAAAATAATTTCTACTGTTATCTGTTAATTCTGAGCCGCCAGGTTAAAGAATCCCGAAGTGCTTCAACCAGCCTCTTTAAAAATGAACCAAACCAGTGTGATCAGCGTAATAAGCAGTAACATTTATAATACTATACAAAGGCCATTAAATTGTACATAGAATATCTAAATCAACCATATGCTTAGTAATTTGTACATATCATATGTTATTTTTATATATGTGTAGTATAGACCAGAAAATTAGCGAAACCTCAGCTTAGGTAATCAATCTTGTAAAAAAAGAATACGAATTTAAATATTGAAAAAATATTAAAAAAGTAATGAATTAATAAACTTCTTTGATATATTCATGCCAAATGAAGCAATTATGAACAAGGGAAAAAGGGGGAAGGGATGGATGGGATGGATACGGATTAGCAGAAAACCGTTTTGTACTACGCTAATTTTACCATCTACTATCAGGAAGTTTCGGAAAAAACTTAGGCGAGCGGCAAATCTATATTCTGAAACTACAGCTTGAGTCTTTTCATTTCTCCTCTTTTACCCAGACGGGAGACAGCCAAAAATTGCCTATACTTTGCTTAAGAATTTGGCTGTCTAGCCGTCTGGTTAAAAGAGGAGGAAATCAAAAGGACTCACACTGTAATGAGACAAAACTGGTTTAAACTAAAATACCCAGTAACTGATAATTTAAAATAAGCATTTGATTAATACCTTACTTAAACTGTTAATGAAATTTTCTGATTATTTGTTTTTAATTTCGATTGACCATAAATTTAAAGATAAATAAGCTTATAAATCTTGTTTTAGGGGTGGGTGGCGTTATTTTTTGGAGCTCTTTAAAATTAAATTTATGATACATCAATATCGATTATAACTAAACGTTGACCCAAGCAATCTTATGGTGGGCAATACATTTTTTTTACTTTCTTCAGAAAAGTTTTTTGGTTTAAATTGAATTAAATAAATTTTATATCATTTCCGTATCGACACCTGTGAGTTCATCCTCATCTACTTTAGTTAAACAGGTTACGTTTGCAGGTGAAATTGATAATTAGGACTTTGTTTAGGGTTTTCGTTCTGTACCATACCGATCATAAAGTTTTGAACCAGAATGGCGCATTGTTCAAAAATAACCTATAAAAACCTTGGATAATAAATAAAATAACAATTCAATAATAAATATCATTTTTATTAAATAAAATGTCTGAAACTGTTCATGCAAATTTTCGAAATGGCTCAAGAAAACAACTGTCAGAAATTCATTAATATAAAACATTTCGGAAAGTTATCGAATAGGGTCTCCGTTAAAAGACCTTATGATAAATTGTACAAGGTTACAGAGTGTTAAATCAAGAAAATTGATCGTTGCAAAGAAAATCGCCCAAACAATGAGAGGCCGTTTGTGAAAGTCCGATTTTGCTTAAGCTGGCGAATTTGAGCACGAATCTCAGTTTGCGAGCAAAATCGGATCTTCAAAGATGAGCCAGTTTTCAAACAAATTTCTTGAAACTTGCTGCAAACATAGAACAAGTGCCGACGCGAGTGGGAATTCAGCACTGCTAAAAAGATTCAAAAAATATGCCAATGGAACTTGGCCCTTGAAGGTCGAAGGAGCTGATGCATGTGCCATTGCACCGTTACAAAAGAAAACAGCGATGCACTGACTTTATGGTGAAAAATTCGATTGCAGACCATGCCATAGCCAGTTCATCAGATACATCCGGAATTCCGCAAAAGCAGCAGAAAACGAGGATTATTTTGCCAATGCATATTATGCCGAAAAAAAAGGCGCTTCCTCTTAAAAAAATTTCATTTTTCAAAATTACTGTAATTTTCTTCAAAATTTATTGTCAAATTATATTTGCACTTTCTGCTTTTTTAATAAATCGCCGAGGATTGCATACATTTTTGGAAGCCTCGCTAAGGGGCCGTATTAAATCAGAGTCGATACCCATTAACTTCAGCCTCGTTCAAGTTTGTGAAAAATATTTCAAAAATTTGATACTTGCTATTCAATCGATTCAGTCAGATACTAGAAAAATACGGCTAGTATTACTAGAAAATTAATAATACCAATTATCATCGCATTTTCGTGAAACTTCGGTCAAAAACCTTCAAAAAATGTATGGCTAATTTTCAACCTGTATAATTTTCATTAATATAATTATTGGGATTACACCTTCAAACCATTTTGGGAAGGGGTTTTAAATTTTAATTTTGTCTTAAATTTTGATAAAATACAGTGATTATACAAGATTGTCGATATATCGTGTCAACTGCTTGTACATTTACTCTGTTTAGTGTGGATGAGTCGTATTTGATCAAAAGTAATGATATATATGGTCCATTGCCAGAATCATGTTCACACAGCGTTTTTAAAAAAAAACTTGTGGGGGGAAAACAATACAACTGCGCATTAATAAGTTAAATTTTATTTATCTTGATCTTAGTTCAACCGTCCTAGTGCTGGCATGGTTGCTATTGAACATAAAAATTTAATTTTTTGGCAAGAAATTAAAGGTTTTTTGTACATCTGACAACTTTTTAGGATGATTGAAGCGCAATATCAATTAGACAAGTTAAGTTTCTACCATAAATAAACCAAATATTCTATCAATTTATCATTTGAAAAATTTTAGCGCTTGTGTAAAAAAATTGGTATATGTTCTGATAGTCAATTTTTATTACAAAATTGGTGTGCGGCGGCAATCAGAAGATCGTGGACTTGTGATATTTGATGTGTTGTATTTTGCATTGAGTAATCCACACGTAGATGCCAAATGTTAGCACAATACGTTCGAGATCATCAAAAAATTTCTTTCGGGATCTCTTTGATTTCCTCTGCACGGCTCTGTTATCCTTTAGCCCTTTAAGCTGATTCCACCAACGTTTTGGAGTAATCTGAATTTTGACTAATTTCAGCTTGGATTCTGTCATCTTGCTTCAGATGGGAGATTTCATTCTTTTCTCGATGACTGCATTAATTCCGCGAGGTTTTCTTGAAAAATGGATTTCATCGCATAAAAATGCACTTTCCAATTGTCAAACCGTTTAGCAATAGTTCTGATGTCAGATATGCTTCTTCTGCTCTAGAGCTCCTTCATAGGAATTATCCAAGCTGGAAATAATCATGGAAGTATGTTGCTTTATATTATCCTCCGTTAATGGGTTAAGCTGAGTTTTCCCGTGTTTTTAAACATTTTCGGTAGTAAGTGTAAGCCGAGCCAATGCAAGTCCGACTTGATTTTGTCTCTTGAAGTTGTCGTAACGTGTCTATTAGTAACAAAGTGTCTTTCCTAGCGACACGTTATTGTTGAGTTTTTGAATTGCTCTAGTTTTCAAGTCTTACTTTTGACAATGAGCTTCTTAAGGACAAGCCCATGATCAGATCATCTAGACAGCGATACTGATTTTCATCTTATCCTTTTCATCTCTCGATGCCGTTTGCGTCACTGGATTCAACATCGCTGATAACGCTCATATTCCACTGCATTCTTCGAATCGTACTTTTATTTGGCACATGTTACGTTTATTTTTATATGTGGTTTTGGTTTATGGGTAAATCGACTCTTCTTAGAATTCTGTTTCTAATTCTCATTTTTCTCGCTATATCTCTTGTTCTCTTGCTCTCTAATTTTCGGCTTGGGTAAATTCGAATTATCCTCTACAATTGAATGAGCACGCGATTTGGTAATGAGTATTTTCTGCCGTAAAAGGCTTCTGGACTCAGATATAAGACCAGAGTCTCCTCAAACGGGCTACTTGGTTACGTTTTGCTAGATCGTCTTTTTTTCTGCAAAATAATTTTAATTATTTGATACGTAAAAAACTGATATTCATCTTTAGTTCAGCATAAACTCTGATTAGATAGTTTTAATTTTTGCTATTGTGTTCCCACAGTTTTTGCTCTTTACTTACTCTCACGTGAATTCTTCACCAAAAACATAAATTACCTCTTTAGTAAGTCTTTTATTTTCTTTTTATAAGGCCTAATCAGAAGTCATTGTTGAGACACTTCAACACCAATAGTGTATAATATGCTAAGGGTTAATATTCAACTTTAATAAAAATATTATGTTCGTCAAGTCACACAATTCCGTTTCACTTGCCCTTGACTTTTCGAATAGGCCAGATTTTAGGAGTGAACTCGATGACCTTTCTAAGGTCTATTACTTTAGTAACAGTTCTTAATCCATTTTGTATGTGTAACGTACTTCATATAAGTATCTTAAGGATATGAAATCAGTGTTTTTTCCATACAATTTCTCAATCTCTTTTTTCACTAAAAGCCAGCAGCACCGCTCCGCTAAAGTACGTGAACCAGCGTGTTTTTGCCTGCAGCAATACGTCAAGTAGAAACAGGCTCGCGGATAGTTAGAACCAGCAGTAGCTTTTTCAGCAAAGGCGTCAGCAGAGCCGCCAGGTGAGTTAGTTTTGACCAGGTGGATTGGACCGGGTCGACCAGTTTAGGAAGCAAACCAGAGGTATTCCAGTCGAGGAAGCTTGAACCAAAGTTATCGAGTATAGCAAGCCGAACTAGAAGTTGATAGGCTTAGAGGAAGATCGAACCAGGAGAGGAGCGAACCAAGACGAGGACATCGAAAACAGGAGAGAATTCCAGCAGGATGAGGTTCTCTAAGAACCTCATTTTGCCTTTTGGCAAGTAAGATAAAGCTTGATGAAAATATTTTACAAAAGTAGTTTCAGATTGTGACAGTTATGCAACTTTCTCTGAGATTAATTAGGTTGCTCGAAATAACTGCTTAAAACTAATTATGTTCGTCCCTTTCCATTTTTTCTTTTTGGCCTTTTAGTCGTAAGAAGAATCACACTAAATAAATATGAAATATTATAATAAATTGATTCTATTTGCTAGCCTAAACCCGCTATTAACATCCTTAAAATAGTTTCCCCGGACCAAACTGTTACAATGGTACCAGAACCGTGCTTTCAAATAAATATGTTTATTTAATTTTTATTAAGAGAAAAAAATAAGAAAAATCAAAAAAAAGTTCCCACGTGGAAATTTTCGTGGTTGTTAATCACTTGAAATCCAATAAGGTTTTGATTTGCAACTTAGAAAATTAAACAAAAAAAAATCCCACGTTACAGGCTAATTCTAAAAGCCAAAAAAAATAAATAAAAAAGTGGACTTTTAATTTTGGGCCAAAAATCATTATTTTTGCTAATTCTTTATTGAAGAGGCAGCTTAGCCTCTTTAGGGACACGTCTGATTAACTGTTTAAAAAAATTTAAAATTCTGACTTGGTCACATTGAAAATTGATTAAAAATTTATTTCAAATTTGAATTAAACTCAATTCACAATTAGCAAAAAGTTCAACGGCTCCCAATGAACTTAAAAAATGAGAACTTACGTAAGTGGATGTTGTGAAACCGTAGATTTTTATCGGAGTAATATGAAAAAAATCTACTATTCTTGCGAATTCAGCAATACTTTACGCTCGCACATCGCATCAACTTTTTTCAGTTTATAACCGATTTCACAATCGCTCAACGCGAGAGTTAAAATTTGATAAAAATTTTTGCTTCTCAAAATAAATTATAATTCAAGATAGTGATATTTCTTTCAAACGAGGATTTAGAGAAAAATTTGTTACAATTAAAAAAATAAATTTTCTGACAACCGAATCTAAAAAAATGAAATATCAGTTTTTAACTTGTTCCAAATCTACTTTAGTTTTTGCCTCTTGAAATGGAATCCCTTTTCGCCAAAATAAATGAATCGGACAACGCCAAAAATTGCGAATCCAATTCTCCGAAAAATTAAGAGGACAACACCGAAAATTTTCAGCAAAATAAGTTTTATAAAATAACCCAATGTTTACAAAATGATGCAAATTCAAAACAAACATATAAGATTCCCAATCTAAATATCACATCAGGGTTTTCTACCAGGCACCCGTCCAAATTAAAACTAATTCGATTTACAAACGATGTCTCAATTCTAGACTCATTACCTGCTGAATCTGGGAAGAGCTATAGATTCCAATATGACTTTAGAAGTCAAGAATCTCTCAGTTTTAAATTAATAAAATAGTGCCGAGTAGGCGTAAACGTTAAAAATCCATTTAGTATTCCAGCTAGAAATGTTAAGAACAATCGCCAAAGAAAACTTCACCGAAAGAAATATAAACAATATAAGCAAAAACCTAATAAATCTGAGGCTGTGACAGTTATCAACTTTCTCTGCAGATAATTAGGTTGCGTCAAAATAATGCTACGAAGAAACTTATTTTATCGTTTTCGTCCCTATTCTCTTTTAAGCCTTCTAGAAGAATGCAACTAAATAAAATAATGAACTATTAAATAATTGTATTCTATTTGCATAGCCTAGAACCCGCATTATACATCCTTTAGAATGTGGTCCCCGACCAACTGTTACAAGATGTTGCAAACGTTACTAGGCTAAGGACCACCCATGCTGGTGCATGGTTGTCTGCTACAAGTACCTTGCTTTTGGTGCGCAATTCTAAGATGTGAAGAGAGGAAGGACACTACAGGGTTCTCTAACACGTTACGTTATTTTAACTCGGTGGCGGAATTCGCATATTAAAGGCGCGGAACGTTAGTGCAGATGGTGAAGAGACAACCCAGGCCAAAATGCACTGGGTGTCTCTAACCGCATGCAATAGTCTTTGGTGTCTCGCGGAGTTATGAACTAAGCTGCCAAGTTAAAGCTAGCATGAAGAAAATACAACCATGCAAATACATTGGTGTCTCTAACACTTTTTATTTAGGGAGTTTGTACCTGCACCTGCCGCGTATCAGCGTTAATAGTTTGATATATAAATATATGTTAACTAAATACAATAAGGGATACATTGAAACTGCCCCTTAATAAACGCTGCTTAAAATCATAAAATATCACCCTTCTTTCTTCTCACCGTTTTTGTATTTCGTATATGCATTGTATCACAAACGTTATCTATTCAAATAGGGTTAACATTAGTTTTTTACGTTAAAGTTTACCAAATTGAAGTCTAAAATCGTAAAAATGACTAAATCGCCCGAAAATGACTAATCGCAAAAAATCTGAAAAATAAAAAGATGATTTTTCGAAAATCAAATATATCAAAAAACACAATATCAAACGAAAATACTGTTTACTTCTGATAATTACACTTTAAAGTGACTAATTCGACGGAAATTAAATAATAATGACATATAAATTATATTCATTATATTAATCATTTTGTCAATAGTCAACTTTAAGGAAATATCAAAGTATACAGATTTCGTTTGATATTTGTTTTTTGATATATTTATTTCAAAATCATCTTTATTTTTTCACATTTTGCGATTAGTCATTTCGCATTAGTCATTTTTACGATTTTAACTTCAAATATGATAGAATGATAATAGATATTTATATATAAACATATTGTGAGAGAGTTAATTTTGTGATCGAGGGAACGATTTTTAGTGACCCCCGCTTTATGCTCATCATTGTCCCCAATCAGAAGAAGGCTAAACCCATTACGAAAAAAAATAAGGAAAATATTATTCAATATCAAAGAGAGAAGAATTTGGATTTATTGGCATTTTAACAAGAAGAAAACATTTCAAAGACAAGAACTTGCATAAGAGAGGAAAAAAAACGTGATTAAGTAAGACAAAATTTTTTTAAGATAATAATAAAATTCATGAAAATTTGAAAAATCAAGAATTTTTTCAATTTATTTATAACCTCACATTTGTCAAATTAATTTTCAAATAATGCTTGACTGAAGATAACAAACGATGTCTGCAAATCTATCCATATCCGGTTGAGTTTCAATTATCAGACGAAAAATGTCCCGACCCAGAAAATTAAAAAAAAAGACTAAACCGACAAATTTGAAAAATCCGATCCCTGGTTGCATGAAAGATTAACAGACCAATTTTAAAAAAATTTCAGCAAGGTATTTACTCATGGTGCTTTTTTTAAGAAAGTTTTTTATATGGAACTCGGAATAATATATACTGACAAGGTAGGTTCAATAAAAAAAGCTACCTAAGTCACTCCACTATTAACCGGAAGTGGACGATTTCAATTTTGAAAAAATATGATATGTAACAGTATACATTCCTAGAAAAATAACATGCCAATCTCTCTCTTTGTCGGGGNCTAAGGGGATATATGGAATAAACAAAAATGTGAAAATATATTTTATTTTTTATCTCTAATAAAAGTGTCCATTCTTGCAAACGTTTATATTTTCAATTTCTTAACACAACTAACTATCTGTAAAAATATTAAAAACCACTTTTCATTGGAACTCCATTTCCAACTTAACCCGACCATAGAACTTTTTTTGAAGACGATATTAATAAACTTCAGACATTGTCGGGTGTAATGCGCTAAAAAGTCCTGTTTCTTTGTTGCTTATTAAAAAATTTCCTTGATATGAAAGTTTTTTTCGATGAAAAATGGTCAAAAATGGAATAAAGTAGAGAAAAACGACATTCGGATATTTAATAGATACAAAAATGGCTGTCAGAAAATATTCAGAAAAAAGTTAAAGTGGCTATTTTTTTTATTTTATTCACAGATTTCAAAAAAAAAATTATAAAAAAAATTCGTCGAAGATCGTTAACAAGACAATCGGTTCATTGTACTTTCAAGAACAAGGACATAATTGAAAAAATGATGAAAAACTTGAGAAAAAAGAACTTCAAAACGAAAAAAAATGATGTTTCCGATTTTGAATTGGCACTTTGCACAGAAGTTATTGCAACTTTTGAACGCTGTAACCTCACTAGAAGTCGAATAAACAAACTGTACCTGATTTCAATAATAAAACCACTTCATTTAAAAATCAGTTTTTTCCCAAAATATTTTTCATCAAAATCGAAAAGTGTCAGGACGTTTGGTAAAATTGTATCAAATTGAAATTTTTGTCAGGACGTTTGAGAAACTGTCAGGACGTTTG
>SCLH01000196.1:215854-232318 GCA_004367855.1 Oikopleura vanhoeffeni
GTTTTTTTTGAGATTGTCAAAATAATTAAAATCACAAATAAATTTGTAATTTATTTAAAGTTACAATTATTAAACTTTCTAGAATAGATACTAGAATAGATTTAGTATAAGGATGTTTTTATTTTTTAAATGAAAAACATCAGTATATCTTTGAATATACTCAGGTAGAATTATTTTAAATATTTTATATTATGTTTAAACTTTGTACTGTAGTCCTGATGATGCCGAAAATGGCGAAATATTTGAAAGTCAACAAAAAACACTTTGATG
This sequence comes from Oikopleura vanhoeffeni, assembly GCA_004367855.1. NCBI lineage: Eukaryota > Metazoa > Chordata > Appendicularia > Copelata > Oikopleuridae > Oikopleura > Oikopleura vanhoeffeni. Next base: position 216,125 of record SCLH01000196.1, read on the forward strand.
ACCTCTAGCGAGAGAAATTATTGTCGGATGACAGCAAAACGACGACTTATCATGTTATTTTGTCGATTTAGGTATATTATGTACCGTATATATACAATTTTGAGCAAAATTTTTCAGAGGACACAACCCCTTTAATGTTTGAGTGTCCCACGGTATTTGTATACAGATTATCTTTGTTACAAATCGATTCCTGATGAAGAAAATCAGTGAAATTGAAATATCTATCTTCTGCTGTGTTTGCACTTATTGTTCTGAGTTCTGGTTGCTTTTCACAATTTGTTTGATCAAGTTCGCCGTTATATTCCGTCTTATATATGAGATGAAAAACATAATTAAATCGGATCGGAAACGGCTAGACGATACGAGAAGGCTACCGATCCGGTTCGATTTCGAAGGCCAAATAATGTGAATTTCAACTCAACTTTAGCGTATTTTTGATTGCATCGTAAATTTTGGATTTCACCAAAATATTGCTTTCTCTCGTATGAATATAAACGGCTGAAATTAATTAATATAAATAAAATTTTTAAGTCCTGGAAAACTTCTAGATTGAGAACAACCAAGTTAAGCATATCACGTGACAATTGCTGACAGTTGTCTCCACAAGATATATATGTTGTGGGTTTTGACGCACAAATATAATGGACTTTGAGTTTTTTGATAAAACTATTCTCATGTGCAAAGTTAATAACTTTAAGTTATTCTCTGACCAATGAGAAATGAGTGGGTTGCCAACACGAAGATAAACTGAAGTGACCCTCCCTTATTTATTGGAAAATTGAAAAATGCTTTATGATGGATTACCAGACCCTCAAAGGGATAGATCCTGAATATTTGAATGATAAATAACGCGGGATACTAGCACCCAATCAAAACCCTGGATTGCAGAATAGGCCGATTTCATTGGTGTTATTTTGAAGGGATCAACCGATCAAATCCTCCGATTCCGCATTTTTCAAAAATTCAGGATCTGTCTTCTGAGGGTCGGTAATCCATATATCTACTGTATATGACCTACGTCCAAAATTTTTATGTTTTCCAATAAAATAAGATTAATACAGTTTTATTTTTGATTGCTCCCCATAATAATACTTATCCATGAATTTTTCATCTTTGTGTTTTAAAACACAGTGGTGAAGGTGGGGGTTGAATATATTTTTTCATTGAATACAATGCATTTCAAATATCGATTTTTGAATTTCACTCCCAAAAAAAAATTATCCATTTTTTGAGTAAAACTAATATTTGAAAAGCTTTTGACTAATTATAATCATTTTCAAATCAGAATTTTTCCAAAGTGAGAATTTGTTTCGCGAATTGGGTCGGAAGAAAACTTATTATCAAATATTAGCTTTATTTATTAATCAGCAACGTTTCGATTTCTCATTATCAAGCTCTATATGTTAAAGAAAACATTTTCGACGCTTACAAAATAACAAAATCTAGAAATTTAGGAATCGTTGCAAAAATATATTTTTCTGAAACAATACATGTATGCATTTAATATAACTCGCTGCGAGAATTCCTTAACTCTCCGAGGCATATAGCCTTTTGAAAGGCTAAAGTCACTTTAAATCAGCAAAAAATGATCCCAGAAACTTCTCCTTCCAACACATTTTAAAATTTAACAATGTGAATCTGAAAATATTTTCTACAATTTTTTCGAATACTTGGTTCAAATTTTATCACGAGTTGATTGAAAGGCCATTTTTTGCTTAACTTTTACTTTCAAAAAAAATACTTTTTGATCAAAATTTGGAATTATACAGACTGATTACACAGAAAAACGCGGTAAACAAGAAAACTCAGGCTGTAATTTCAATTAAGCAAGTATTCGGGAAAGTGTTTTGAGTACAATTTGCGAAAACAATTAGCTTTTTAGACATATCAGGAGCAGAAATATTTTTTTTGGGATTGAAATTTCAAAATATCCGATTTCGATTTTAGTATGGATAAACTGATATGTTTTGAAAAAATAAATAAATTGTGAAAATCATGCCAGAGTGATACATTTATACCATATTTGGCTTAATATTGTAAAAATAATCAAATAATTTCATTAAATCGAGAAAACTAACAATTTTTTCCTAAAAAACGTGATTTTTCATGAATATTTTGAACTTATTTAGAAATATTTTTTGATTCCCGACAGATAAAGTCGATCAGACAAAAGTATTAAGTCGAACCAAGCACTGCGCAGTTATGGAGATGAACATACATTTCCTGGATCCTGCCATGACGTAGTATCACGTGGTTTGAATAACCTTGCTTTTCAAACGTTTTTTTCTAGAATTAAACATAGAATTTCTAGAATATAATATATTTTTTACAAAAGTTTAACTCTTCAACTTGATCATACAGGAAAAATTGAAGGTTGATATTATAAGAGTTTTCTGTAAACAACGCTCAAAAATAGCCTTCTAAAAGGCTTTTATGCCTTGGCGGAACTTTTTTTTATATGCTTCGGAGGGTTAAGAGGGTTGTATAGGCAGTCCATATTTTTTGAAATCGTAGTTCTGTCAATTAAATTTCACGATTTTTTATCTTAACGTGGCCTGTTTAGTTAAATAAAATTTAAAAATTGTGTAAAAATTAATAAAATATTGAAATTTTTTAAAGTGTCTAAAATGAGAGAATGTTTTTTCTCATGCGCGAGAACGGTTAATAATTTGGCCATAGTTTATAATCCCATTTTCAGCAACATTATAGTTGCGAATCGTTTGATACTATTAAAAATTTGATACGATGACGTTGAGCTCAAAAAATAATTTTCAAATTGTGATCCTGGGAGTTAAGACCCGTTAAGATTCGGACGATACCAGGTTTTTCGAAATTGCCTCAAAAATGTTCAGTTTGTTTAAAATTAATTCGTAAATAGAACAATTTGTGCTTTTTTGATCGATAGTAACCGTTTTTCAGAGATTTATTAAAGATAAATAATAGTTTTTGAAAATTGGTGAGTTTCTTTTGAAACAACACCTGGTCAAGAGCTGATAGCATTTGTGATAGCGGCAGTGTAGTGGAGCCTGTCCGCCTCGCGAGTGTTAGGGTGGTCTGTGTTAGGATGGTCTGGTGAGAACGTACGTACAAAACGCTTTCCTTGAATAAGAATTGAGTTAATTAAGCTTGAGGTGTGAAAATAAACTTCTATGGCATAATATATTTTTGCAGTGACGACGGCAATTTTTGCTTCTCTTTTGCTATTTTTTGTTTGGGGCCGAAATTTGACAAAAACCCACCTACAAAGTTTCTGTTTGTTCAGAGCTAGCTTTTGCAANTTTTAAAGGAAGTCACCCTTCTCATGACGATTACGGGAAAACCGTAAATGCAATCGAGAAACGGTTTTTTACATCCAACTGCCAACTAAAAAAGCTCAATGGAGAAATTTTTTTGCGGATTACCAGTTCACCGGTAATTCACCTTCTAAACCGGAAATAACCGTTTTCTCTTCAATAACACATGCAAATACCGGCAAAACTTGCCTAATAGATAGAATTTCTCTTCTTAGGTTATCTTTTGGAATCCACTCAAATTCCAGCAATCACTAGCAAAGAACAAATAAAAACTCCTCTAGAAGCGTTTTTTTCAAATTTCGACCCCAAATTCAAAATATAAATTTTTGAAGGTCACGTGAAAAAATTTCCGAAAAAAAAACTTTCAAGTTTTAGTGGTTTCATTAAAGCAAACGTTATTTTTGAACTTCGAAAAAAATCGAAAATTTCGCAAATTTTTTTTGATAATTTGGTTGGTAGTACACTTGGTTAGCATCTCAAATCAATTTGGAGCATTTTCAAAGCCCCTAATGCCTCATAAAACCAGCAACCAGTACCCCCTAAAACCGGGCCAACCAAAACTCCATGTCGACTATGGCAAAATCCGAGTTTTAAATTGGGAAACTCCACAGAATTAGCTTTTATAAAATACTGACAGTAGATCCAGCTGTTTATGGTGAAAATTAAGTTCATAATTACAGCTCTCTAGCTGCATAATTCGATTTTTGCGACAAAAATTTAAGACGTTTTTGTGAGTCTAAGAAGTTTCTCAAACTGATTTAACAACATGAAATAATCCCCACTTTAATAATTATAATTCACACTAATCTCAAATAAAGGGTCGGTAGTTTCGTTCGCAAATTTTTTAATATCAGCTTTTAATTTTTGCCTAAAAGATTAAACGCTTTTTTTTCTCTGTACTGTTCATGTCGAGCCTCTAATTGAGCTCTCAGCTCCTCTTCCTCAGCCTGCATTTTTATAATTTTTTTTGTCGAGAAAATGAATTTTTTTCATTCTTCAGAATAGATCCGGGTATTCTAGGGTTTTTCTTCAACATTTTCTGACCAGAAAGTTTCACTGTCAATAATTTCAAGTTTTAGGAGATGCCACAAATTTGATGAAGAAGAATTTCAAGCTGGCGAAAGGATTCGATATTAAGCAGGCGGATGATGTTAAAGATAGCTAGCGGGAGTGCGAAAAAATGGTACCAACGCCATTTAGGCAACTGCTTTTTAATTTTATTTCAAAAACTGAAAATACCAGAAACCATAATTATCACTTCCAAATTTTAAAAAGACATTAGAATCATTTAACAATTTAGTGGAATACTCGGAGTTGGTCGCTATTGGTCAATTAATGTTATCTTTAACTTGTTTATTTGTCGGCGTTATGTAATTTATTTTTTTTGAGCACTAGAATTTATTTTGACGATATAATAAATAATTTTTCGGTGTAAAATTTTTTAAGTCATTGGTTTTGTCGCTAACTTTATCGGTAAATAAAAGATTTTCAAGCATTTTTAATATCAAACCATTTTGAGTCAAAAACACTAAAAAAGCCCAGTTCAGCGGTGGTTAAAAAGGCTTCCAAATTGTTTAAATGTCAATTGGCCGTGTGATAGAGTATATTATGAGTTTGAGTAATTATAAATTCTCATTATTTTGTGAACGTTTTTGAATTTTATTTTAAATTCATTATCAAGCTTTTTTCATTAAAAATGAATACAGTAAGCTTCAAAGTTATAAATTTTTGGATTTTAGATAAATGCCTAAATATATACGATTTGATAATATATCCCCTATTCACACTTTTGTTAATATCCCGGCCCTTATTAGGAAACGTAGTGTGTTTTTAAGTAGTAGGGCCGGAATATTAACAAAGTGTGAATATGGGATTAACATGTAGATTGTGATAAGAAAATATGTTTTATACTGTATAGTGTATACAGTCACTTTTTTAAATATTATCATTTTTTCTTAAATAATATGTAGTGTGATTTATTTAAATTTGTATACAGTGTGGGTTTAATATTTACAATTTTAAGTGCCTTATTTTTTCGAGATTATTTCATTTCAAAATAAATTGATTATAACTTATAATTTACAGGGGGGGGTGTTTAATTCGAAAAAGGGGTAGTACGGTAAAGAATATACGGTATAGAAGATACCGTATAAGGCTTGTCTCCTTAAAAGGTTAGCCCTAAAGTTTGTCCCTATCCCGGACTGAAACGAGATTAGAGCCCGCACCGGTTTAGAAGCCGATTACTGTGTGGGTCACGCCAGGAATTTTGGCAGGACCGACAACAGTCGCCTCAGCACTTTTACAGAAGCAGGACGACAGAGAAAAACGGTCTTTTTCGGCATCTTTTTTTTATTCTGATGAGAAAGAACAAACTAGAGATTTTTAGGGCCAAGTCACTCCCCATCTCGTATTTTAATTAAACCCTAAAAAAAACCCTCTTTTTCGAAATTCTGAAAAACACCCAAATTATCAGACAATATCCTATTCCGAGTACTGTAGATCAAAATTGCCTAGGTAAAAATACAAACCAATTGTGTGTTCAATTCAGGGATTTGATTGGTTGGTTGGCCCGTCTCACTCTCGTTTGTATTTGGTTTGTATTTTTACCTTGTAATTTTTACCTTGTAATTGGTTTGTATTTTTACCTAGGCATTTTTGATCTACTTTACTCGGAATAGGATATACAAAATATTTTGAAACCAGTAATAACGAGTTCGAGTGATTTGTTTAATAGCAGGTAGCAAACTTGAGAGGACAAAATGGCATTATTGAAGACTCGCACAACACATGAGCCCGTACACAGCTCTACCAGTGGGGTGACTGAACCACCCCAGCAGGGGGCAATATTGCCGAAAGTTTTTTGCCCAAAAATTTGGACATATTGGCGAATTCGGCAATAATGGGCACCTCTTTTGTACTGGGGGCCTATATCGATCATGATTCAAGTAATTTTAATTTCTTATTCCCTATTCTTTTAAAAGGCAAATGAGAGATTAAAGTTACTCGGGCATCATGGTGGATATAACGGGAAGTTTTTTACCAAAAAATTTTGGACATATCAGCAAATTCGGCAATATTGAGCCGGAGATATTGGTCCCTCCTCCTGTATAACGTGATTTTAACCCGGCTCGCAATCACAATGAAAAATCGTAATTTGTAACTTATTTTCAAATTTTCAGCATGTCGGATTAGGAATTTTGTCAAATTGACTGCAGACCTAGTTTGCTCGAATGAAAAAGCTCACTCCAAAGCTTCTTCATGTTCAACGAGGTCATTGTCGATTTCAAACCTTCAAATGGGATTTAATAACGCGAAATTTGCAGTATCGAATTTTCCAGAAATGAACTTCACATCCTAATTTTCAACAAATTTTGTGATGTTTTTTGGTTTTGCGCGATTTTTCATCAAATTTTTTTTAAAAGACATAAGCAAAAGGGATGCTTAAAATTGTTTATTTTGACATGAATGCATTGTTAAACTAGATAAAACATAAATGAACGAATCATCTTGCTCAACAAACCTTACATGTATTATTACAGAATTTAATTTCTGTTTATTTATAAAATCAAAGCTTTTTTGTTCTTGCACAATTATACCGGTAGCAGTAGTTTTTTCATCGGCTAACAGCTTAACTATATGCCGCCAAAAGTGCTCATTTAAATGGCGTGTGACAGTCTTGCAATTTTCTCTGAGATTAATTAGGTTGGAAAACATTATTATGTTTTCGTCCCTCATTCTGCTTTCAGCTCTAGAGAGAATCACACGAAATAAATAATGAGACTATTAAATAAATTATTTACGATTATCGTATTATGTTTGCATAGCCTAGAACCCGCATAAACATCCTTGAATAGTTGGTCCCCGCCGGGACTCCCCGGACCAACTGTAACAGGCGCTATTGGTATTTGCTGTACAATACTAATTGGGAGAGCCGTTTTGAGTGGTGAACTTTCTCTCGTTTTTTGTGTCAAATAACTTAAACCTACGTACCGCTCAAAACAGCTTTCACGACGACTATTGTAGAACACACTCTCGACACGCCCCCCCCTTTGACTCCAAAATCTTCCATGCAACCGGTCGCACTGTTCAAAGGTCTATGTCTGGATTTGGAAACAAAAACTTAAAAAACATGAAAATACTCATTTCTGATTGGTTAAAATTTCTACAAATCAAAATCAAGCTGAAAGCTTGAAATAAAAACATCTTAATTTTGGAACCATCAGAATGCCTTTTTGTCATTATAATAAAATACATTTGAATAAAGTTTAATCAATGGAATTTATTTGAAGAGTTTTCAAACTAAGTGTAGCTTCGGCAGCTTTAGTTGAAGATTTAAAACATTTTGTACATTAGTAAAGGAGGCACACAGTGAATGCAAAAGTTAGCGAAAACAATTCTGAGTTTATGCAGCATTAAAACATGAATTTCTCCATAAATAGTAAATTCCACCATTTGGTTTTTCTTCAAAGCAACATCCAGTAGATTCGCAAGATTCCTTTAAAGCTGCAACAGTTCTTGCAGATCTATTTTTCGCTGCACAGTAACTTCGGTTAACCATAGAAACGTCACATTTATCAGCTCCATTACTTGCATGATGTTCGGCATCTGGTTCTACTTGTTGTACTGGTAAAACTGGAATTGTTGTTACTGTGGTTTTCTTGAAACAGTAATGCTTCCATTTCGCGTATTTTACCTTAAAATATTTTATTATTTATAAAGTATTGATTCGAAAAAAATGATCATATATTGTTTATCTAACCTAAGTCGTTCCTGATCTCGTGTGTATTTACTAACAAACACGCGAGATCATTAAAGACTTCGATTGAGAAAAAATATTGAACAGCGTGAGTTTTCCAGGACACTTCTGTTCAGATTTGACCGGTGGGTAGCAGTCGTATTAATTTCACGGTTTAACCCTTGGAAGCTCCGGACCACTTGAGTGACTCATAAAATTTAAAAAGTCTTGAAAATAAGCGAGTTTAATCCAACATAGAGTTTGCCACAAGGAATTCAAAAATGGCAGTTGGAAATTTTTAGGACCACTCGTTTAAAAGTTATTTTATCTTAGTTTTATTGGAAATTTCTCTTAAAAAAATTTAAAACGCGTGGTGCGCAAACTGAATAACCGATAAATACAATCTGAGGAACTGAGTTTTTAGAAAAGCCTTTTGAGCATCTTTTTAAAAAATTAAAAAAAATTTCACGAATCAGAACTTCTTTTATTTTCTCGTGATTGATTTTAATTTTAAAAAAAATGCCAAAAAAAAATTTGCTTCGTTTTTCACGTAAGTAGGTTCAAATGAAAGCCGAGGGAACAGTGATCAGAAAGTTAGCTTACGTCCAGATAATATTTAGAAGTTTAAGTACAGTCCATGCGCCCTAACTGGAACACCACAATATTGACGGTTGCGACCAATCTGGAACTATTTTGCAAATTTTTTTTTGATTTAAGTGTGTAAAATTCTCGATTTAACCAACTTAAAAAAGCCCTTCAACCTGTTCCAGATTTGGCACAAATTTAAGTTTTTGGTGTTTCAGTAAAGACGCATGAACTGTACTTTAATTGAAGCAAACGTAATTTTTGTACTTCATTTTGAACAAAATAATTGAAAAAAAACTCTATCAGCGTCTTCATAGTATTAAAAAAAGTTCAAAGTCCTCGTATGTTAAATAAACAATATTTTTTGACCGAATGAGGAAGACGGCAAAATTTTTAATCATTTATATCCGTGGTTTGACCGCCCACTAGCTGAAAAACAGATCAAAAAGCGAAATCTACTGAAAAAATAAAACATATGCTTGATTATCTTTATATCCCACTTGTGCTAAAAAGCTCCGATTTTTTATTTGAACTAAGGATACATTCTGACCATTCTCAAAAAATAATTTTTGACAGAGTAAACTTTTTTGCGTTTTTTGATCAAGCTCGCTGCAAATCATCTATTAGTAAGAAAACGGGAAAATAAATTAATAATCTAAAATAAAATTGGGGAAGCAAAGGTTTGAATCAGTGAGAATAGAGAACAAAATGTGTTTGAAAATTCTCATGTTTTCAATTGAAAGTAAGTCATCAAACCTGAATCTTTGCTGATCGGTTGAAACCGTTTTTGTGTAGAAATTTCTAATCTGATTAATTATCTTATTTATTTGGACAATTTTCTCGAAAATGAGACAATTCACAGCTTTTTCTAGATTTACGTTTGTCTGTAAATAAGCTTTCAATGTCGGACCACTTAAGTGGTCCGGGAGCCTCTGCCGAATAAATAAATTTGGAGCTTCCAAGGGTTAAATTGTTAACATCTTCTACTTTTTTTTGGTTTCCCGATTGCTAGTCAAAAAACGGAATTTCCCAGGAAAACTCACGCTATAACTACTAGCTGTAGTATAAATGACAAAAAATTTAAAATTATTAAAATTAAACTTTTTCAATAATTGGCAAAATTTTTCCGACAAAGTTTTATATTTTTTTGAAAGTTGTAGATAACTGCAAAATTTTGTAAATTACGAAAAAATTACTCATTTTTGTGATTTTTATGAAATCTCTTGATTTATTTTCAAATTTTTTGACCTTGTGAATTTAGAATGCGAACCAAAATACAATCATGGCTTTGAAAATTAAATATATTGTCGAAGAATTTTTTATTTTTCATAATTAATTAATATGATACGTTTTGTAATTCAAACCTGATTATGGTTTAATTATGTTAAGTTACTAATAATGAAAAAACTTTGGGAATAAAAAAATTAAAGTTAAAGTGTTTGATCTTAAACAACATTCTTTTGCTTTAACTTTCTTAGTTTCCGTGAAAACTTTCGTGAAAGTCAAAATATGCGAAAACGAAGCTCCGAACACCTCTTAAATTTTTTTGTTGTGAAATTCATATGAATTATTACCGCTGGCTCTGAATCCCAACAACATCCGGCTTTCTCACAAGTTGATTTGAATCCTTTTGCTGGTTTCGCAGTACAAATTTCTCTCTGGTCCAAATCAGCTGGGCAAATTTCTTTTTCGAAAACAACTGGATTTTCACTGACAATTTTAGCTTTTGGTGTTTCAACTGGTGTTTTGACTCTTTTTTGCGGTGTTGGTTCAGTTTTATCGCCAAGAATTTCGTATAATCTATCGCAAAGGATAATTCGGAATTCTTCCCGGATTTTGCTCGAATTTTTGTCACAGGCAGCTTGAATCAAGTTTTTGGTTGATTCTGTTGACTCATTTTGACCAAACATCAATAATAAACTTTGTCTGAGATTTCCGGAGGTGAGGGAGTTCATAAATTTTTCCAATTTGGTCTTGTGGATTTGCATCAAAGCTTCGGTATAATTGGAACAAGTATCCTGAAACATGTTTATTTTTGTTTTTTGGAATAAAAGGCACGATTTTTATTCTGAAAAGCGATAATCTGAAAACGATACTGAATTTGCAGAATTTAACTAATTGGACAACAAGACTTATCTTGACAATCTTGAGTTTTCACAACCGTTTTCTGCGAAGACAATTTTCTGACATCAATAAATAAGAGAAAATTTCTCAATTATGTGACCCTAAAAAATTTTATGAACCCAAATAACATAGAAGTCCATGAATCCATTACCGAATTTTCGATTATTAAAAAAAATTATCTAAAGCCAAAAATTCCAAAATTATATTTTATATAATTTTAATATTGTCAAGCATGGCTACTAGCCATTGGCTAGGGGGCATTGCCTACAGGTCGTGTTTTCATTTTTAAAGAGGTTCGAGTGTACTAATAATACTCAAAAATCTTGATGGAACCATCTGAGATGGTCCATCTCTGTTTTTAAATTCATTTTTATGTTAATTTTGCTTTTTCCGTTCGCAATGTCGAAATAACTCTTTTAGACAAAATATTTAATAATTCCAAATGACAAAGCTCAATCGAAAATTTATAAAAAAATAATCTCCAAAAATTATTTTGTTAAAAATTAATATTCTTCAGATGTGCTCCTGCATAGCGATAGCAAGAAAATACTTCGATCGCCCAATGCTTTACTTTAATTATGATGCGATTAATATACTCAGAAAAAGTACATTAATATCATTTTTGATGTTTTGGTTTTTACCTGACAAGATTCTAGTGTAAGGAATCTGTTTTCACTCTTGTAACAACCATCATAATCGGCCTTTTCACAAACACCAGTATCCTTGTTATAAGTGAATCGTGGAAGTCTCGCTCGGCAATAACTGGTTTCTGGAGTGATTCGTTGTTGAAGACATGCTTCAGAACTCACATTTCGCACATATCCAGCGCAGATAACATCATTTGCTAAGACATTTTTCATTGTAACAGGAATAGCTTCCAAGTATAGAGGTAATTTTGGGCTAGAATATTTTATTAAATTCATTATTCAACTCGGAGCGCAGAATTTTTAGTTTTTTCATTACAAAAGAGCTAGCGTGTCTACCATTGATATCGACTTATAAAAATACTGAGTGGATTGTTCTGAAACTTCATGGGGGTTAATAATATTTGGAAAAATGAAATAAAAAATTATGAAAAAAAAATTTGGTCGTCACGTGATCCAAAAAACACGTCACCATATCCATTATTATATCCGGGTCACTTTAAAAACTTATTTGCCTGTTCAAAGAATAGGGAATAAGTTTTTAAATTTCGAAATACTGAATTTCTAAACAAATGGGGGGTTCAAAAATTATATCGAAACTCCAGTGAAGTGCAAACAATATCACGTGACTGTGTCTGCGCAGAGAAGGTTTTGTTTGAAAATTGTTTTCGTCAAAGCTTCCAAATAACGTCAAAAAACCTGAGCAAAACATCAATATAATTTAAGAGTCTTTCACATGACCCTATACCCAAGACTTCACGTGACCTTATTTATCAAGTAAAAAGTTTCGTATATGTTATATCCCGAACCTTATTTCTTAATAATACAGTCACGTCATTTTTTGGGCTATGATGTAACGGACAAAAAGCCTCAGATTTCGTTAATTATTTCCCTCAAATTTTCTAGACGTAATTGGAGTATTTTTTGAATGATTAAACAATACCTAAGAGAATTTAAAATTCTCGCATCTTTATCTTCTGCTAAAACTTTCAAAAGTTCATTGGAGGCAATAATTCTGGAATCTGCATTTGGAACAACACACATTTGTGTTTTGAGGGTATTTCGCACATTTTCGTCAAATTGTTGCAAAATAGTTGAGGGATCGAGATATTTGATGGCGTCATGAAGTGGAATGTCCATGCCTTCTGATGAATGCTCAGCATCTTCTTCAGACTCCAGAGTTACTAAGTAGGCTAAATTAAGGAAACACAATTTTAGTAATAAGTAATTGATAAAATAAATGGTTTTTGACATGAAACTTTTTAAGAAATTTTCCGCGAAAATTTTCTTAATTAAAATTTTCATGCGTTTTCAAATAGAAAATGGATTCCAAATTTTGATGTAATCGAATATATCCTCAAAAATTGAAATTGAATCAAATTTTGAGCTTATTTTATGGCTTTATGTAAACAAATGAATTTTGCTCAAATTTTTCTTCCTAGATATTGTTCGTCGTTAGTTTTCCAATCAAAATATCACAAACCATGGATCAATAATGTTGAAAAACAGCGGTCGAGAGTGAACACTAGTATTCAGTTTAGCGGCCTTTGTGGGCATAATTGAGCAAAAGTTTGTCATGTTTTCATCAATATTCATTAAATATTTTATACATATGAAAATTGAGTGTGCCTGGAGATTGATCTAACAATTTGCTGTTTAGCGCCACCAGGTAAACAAACTCACGGTTTTGGAAGTCTGAGACCACGCACATTCTCATTATTGTTGACCAAATGAGTTGGAAATTTAAGCAAAATATATTCGCATACTTTTGACCATCAAAAAAGCTTATTTATTGACTCAATAAATTTTTTTAATAATTTTCACCATTTATTTTAAAAATTATTTATTGCAAGCTTTATCAAGTTCTTAAAATTTCTAATTCAAATAAAAGACGTTTTCTGCATAATTTCGATTCAACCTATTGTTTGGTATCAAGCCAATTTGCTACCTGGTAGCAGACTACCCTTAGCATTAAGGAATTTTATTTGAATTATGAATGTCATAAAATGCTTATCTGGGGAACCGTTTTTTGGAAGGGTTTTCTATTGCTACGGTTTTTCTATCTGGCTTTAAAATGCCGCTGATGGGCTGATTTGCTGCGCCAAAAAACGGGCTCCAAGAAAAAGATTGTATCGTAAATTTTGACTTTATGTCAAAATTCTTGAACAGTTTTTATCATAAATTATACAATAATTCTATTTTTTCAAAATCAAACATTCGTAAGTTTTTTTCAAACTAATTTTCATAAGAAATTAGTTTTACTGTTTGGAAAAAATAAATATCATCATTCGTTTACCTTTTCTCTGGCTAGAAGTAATTCCTGGAGTCATGTTCGTTGGACATGATTTTTTGATGCAGCCGCAAGTTTGAGGACAATATTGCTGGGCCCAATCCATACTGTCTATACAAACATTTTCAGCTGCTCGAGATGCGCAATCAATTACACGGTCTCTGCAGTTTGTGGCGTCACAGACAACACCTATGAAAACTTCAAGTTTCTTTTCAGCATCATTACCTAAAAAATATTTAAAAAGTGAAAACTGGAAAAAATTTCCATCGGAATTATTTCAAGATTTTATTTGAAATAATTCATTCAGCTGTTAAAAAACGTCTGGGAGGGATTTTTGACAGCAAATGTCCGATATTCTTATGTGAAAGGTCAAGTTGACCTGGTCAACTTTGTCTTCCAATCTAAAAGCGGCAAAAATATTTTTTCTTGGAAAAATATTCGATTAATTTAAAAAAAAAGCGAGCCATATCCGTTTCTCAACAAAAATCAGTATCTATTAGCTATAGACTATACAAGAGGGCTTACGGAAACAACTTATGCGATTGAGTTCGTAAATAGGCCAAAATAACCGGATATATCTTGAAAAAAAACTGGAAAATGACAAATTTATTTGTTTAATTCTTCTATCAATAAGTTTGGCCAATGTGAGAAATCTAAGAACTTATCCATCTTATCAGTCGTTGTCAAAAGCCGTGATGTAAACGGTTTGGACACCCTATTTACTTTCACAAGTCACTTTGATTGAGAAAAGAATATATATTTAAGGTGAATACTTTCCAACTGCCAATATCGATGAATTGGAAATTCTTCCAAATAACTACCCGTGAACTATATATATTGACTCCATTTTAACTCATTGGAATTTAACTTAGCGCGGCGGCGGTTTATAGCGCCTGAGATCGGTGGGTCATATATCAGGCCACAAATATCAGGCCACAAATTGCATGAGTGTCATTCATTATATTTAGAAATTAAGGGAAAAAATGGCTCAGTTCGACCTGCCAAAAAGTTCAAAATTCAAACGCGAATGTACTTAGAATGAATATTTTGATAAGTATTGATGTAAAAAACATTTTAAATTCTCTAGCGAAGTTTTATTTTTTTTGCAAAAAAATGCAGCAAAAATTAAACGTTGCGGAGAAAAAATTGATATTTCAAAGAGCATTTGAAAAGAATATATTCAGCCCGCAGGCATGAAATCTACCCTGAACTGGATTATACATGTATATTTTCATTACATTTTTTTTGTATAACTTTTCAGCTTCAATATATTTTTTACGAATAACCGCCTTCTAAAATGTATCTAAAATAATCCCATTATGTCACTTGCCCCTTGAGACCAGAAGGGCATTTTGGTCACTTGATGTTATGTTTGACGTGAGCGTTTTTATTTTCGTGGAATGTTACGCGGTGGTGCTTAAAGCAACCTACGTTTTTTGGCGA
This sequence comes from Oikopleura vanhoeffeni, assembly GCA_004367855.1. Lineage (NCBI taxonomy): Eukaryota > Metazoa > Chordata > Appendicularia > Copelata > Oikopleuridae > Oikopleura > Oikopleura vanhoeffeni. Next base: position 231,239 of record SCLH01000196.1, read on the forward strand.
CGCTATTTCTAGTAAGAACGTCACTTTTCGCAGATTGGCGAAATCATTATAAACGGTCTGATTAGGGTTACAACAAGTTTGAATCGGAAATAGCCGAAATTTGCTTATCTTATTCTCCAATTATTTTTATGCAAAATTGTTTTTTTTATTTTAGAATAATTTAACGGATAAATAGTTAAACAATAAATTTATTAATTTATTGAGGGCTTTTTTCTAAATTATAACAATTTGAACGATAAATTTAAAAAATCAGTAAAATGGTTACAATACTGATGATACCATTTAATGGTAAGACATAAAGTCACCATAATTTAAAAACTAACAATTTTGAAAGTGCAATAACCCAAAAAAAAGATGTTCGGTAAGTTTAGGAAATTTCAAGTAAATTTATATTATGAATTATCGATGCAATAAGATCAATTTTAAATTATTTGGAAGGATGCAATCAAAATAATCCGATCGTGCAAAAATTTGAGATTTTATGCTCTAGAATTTTTTTTCTTGCCTTTTTAAGTTTAAAGTCTCAAATTTATACATTTTACTATGGACCCCGATTTTACTACAGAAATCAAATTTTTAACACAAATTTGAGGAGTTATTGATTTGAAATACCGGCTATTTAATTTGTTTGATCATTTGAAAGTTTATTAATAAATGATGCAAATGCGAGAATATGATCAGCCTGTCTAAATTTCAGCTGATTTTATTGGCGTTTTCCGAAATTCAGACTTTTGATTGGCGTAAAGTTTCCGCGCTGTTTCAATTTTTCAAAAAATCACGATTTGTTAGCCGAGGGCTTTTGATCCAATTAATAAGAATTTTTCAAAATTCTTCGATTTTTTACATGCATAAATAATACATTTTTAATAAGTTACCTGGTTCAGTCAAACTTGGTAGTGGCATAAGATTCATAATTTCTTCAACAGTAGCTTGCGGTCTGCAGGGGTTACAAATTTCATCCAATTTGCTCAAGTATTGATCAGGTAACTGATTTCGAAGAATAGCATCTCTCATCATTAAAATTTGGCTCTCAGTTTCGGTCGAGAAGTAGTTTTTCAAATCGACGGTTTGTGCCTGTTG
>SCLH01000196.1:241976-267459 GCA_004367855.1 Oikopleura vanhoeffeni
CACAGATTTAAATAAACGAAACAAAAAAAATTTTGGACAAAAAATGCGGAAAATTTTCATAATAGTTTGAATTTTTTTGAAATTTTTACGATTTCAAAAATGAAAACTCGAAATCAAATCTTTCCTAAAATGAATAAAAATAATTTTATTAAGCTGAAACATATTTATATCGGTTCAACTAACTATAACAAGCATAAAAAAATATACTGACTTATTATTTTCGTAAGTTATAACGACTCCAGTCTGCTGGGTTTATGGCACCCCCTTAAAGTACTTGAAAATTGAAGCATGTGACTTATTTGTTGCATTTTATGAAAGTTTAAAAGTGAATTACTTTGAGAAAGAATTGAATTTTTAAAATTTGAAGTTTGAACCAAAACTTTGACTTGCCCATTGAGATGTTTAGAATGTCAACTTTAGAAACGTTAACTTACTGAATTTTCACATGATAGCGGAAAACTTTCAACAGCCATTTTGTTTCTGAATTGAAAAATGTTCACGTAACACGAATCGCATCCTAGAAAGAGTAAATTAGTCAAACAAAACATATTATCTGATAATAATCACCAGTAAATTAGAAAATAACACTACATTGTCGAAATAAGGAAAATTTATAAGAATTTATTTTGCTTGGAATTTCAATTTTTCAGTTTTTTCAATTTTATGTTTCATTCTTCTCATTCTTGATAACAAAATCAAAAATTAATTCATTTTTTCTAACAGCAACGTCAAGCAATTGACTTGCATTTTCTTGGCTGATTTTGTGAAACAAAATTTCGAAAAGTACACAAATTCAAAGCGTTGACGAAATTAGTTAACGTCCTCACAACTTTTGCCTATTGATGGGTGAAAAATTTTTGGCGCTTCTAAACGTCGCAGAAACAAAACCTTGCGAGACCTGAAATATGTTATATAGTTCGCTATTTTATTTCCAGAAAAATTATTTAAAATTTTATCCGACGAGCCGTTCAAAAGATATTTTTTCCAATTTTTTTCAAATTTTCGCCAAAACTTCGTAAACACATTATATCCCTTGATGACACTGAATGTTGTCTATGCAGTTGTAAACAAACAGATGTTAACCATTACACACCAATAATTTTCTATCCCGTTACACACTTATTGTACTAAATTGTACAAGCCCTTTTCAAAAAATCATAAAATCACTATCACACATCCGATCTCAAAGTTAAAACTTATGAAGAAAGTTCAAACAAATATCTTCAAATTTGTCTCTTTAAAATAGTATTTTTTCAATTCCAAAGGGCTAAAAATGACACTCCTTCAGCGATAAAAGTCACATTTTTGATATTTCTGTCTATATATCAAAACTCAGACATTTTCAAATTATGTATTATAATTACATATAAAACATTATATATGAAACATTTAATAATTACCTAACTAAAGCATTTTTCAAAATTATTTTCTGATAAGTATTTTTAAAGTAACAAAGTTTTTCGTAAACTCTTATTTTTAAAAAAAATTCTCATTTCTTCTCTAAGTTTTGTTTCGCTCAAATAAATCAAAATACATTGTTTTAAATTGAATTTATGAAATGACATTTTTGATTATGTATATTTTTTAACTACAACTGTATATGAGGCGCTAAAAAGCACAAATATAAGATTATATAGGGATGATTTGACAGGTGATAGAGAGCAATCAGAAGAGACGATTTGTCAGCTGGGTGAATCTGAGTAAAGCGTTTGTATCACGCAGAGACCGAATATCAGGACCAAGCCGATGTGTGTGTTCATTCAAAAACAGATCAAAATAAAAAAATATCAAAAAATACTAAATTAGAGGTAAAGCTGCGGTTAATTAACTTCAAGAGAGATAAATTTATAATAGAGAAATATTTATCGGTCAGTGAGGTTAATTTATTGTTAAATCCGAGTTTAACCAATCATACAGTATGATTCATAATTCATTTTTGTTTGTATTTCAAGTTGTTTTTTTGTTATTTTTTTTAATTTTGGCATACACAACTTAAAATCCCATGTGTTGACAAAGTATGAGTCTGATTTGATTTTGAAAAAGGCAGATTTGTTCCTTGAAAAATTTTGCATCAGTGAGTGAAGTTTAAAAACATTATAATAATTCGTTTTATGTCAATCGTCAGTTTTGTGAGACAAAAGTGTTCAGAAAAAAATGTTGATTATGCCATGACATTTTAATTAACATAATCTTAATCCTCGTACAATTTTATATTGTCTTTGATGTTTTCGGTCGAATATATTTTCATACTAGACTTCTAAAGCTATTTGTATGAAGCGAAGCTCAATTTTGAGAGCGGAGCTCAAAATTATATTTTGTTTTGTCTTTTGTCCGCTCTCAGTCGAAAAGGAGCGACGCAATTTAGTTTTAAAGTCGATATTTGAAAAATTTAGACAATTTCGTATAATCAATGATTATTAATCATAGTAAATCTCATAAAAAAATATTAAGCGGTTAAATTCCACATCGAATGCGTGGGTTAAAAAATGCACTTTTGTACAATATTGTACGATTCGTGTGTGATGGTTAACAAAATTAATGCGAAACATTTTCTCTATCTTTTCGTAAACCTTCGCAAAAAGAGGATGTAAAACCCACGGTGAAACCATATTTTTCACAAGCCTGCACAATGTGTCAGGCTTGTAAATATGAGTCATTTTCGTTCCCCTTTCATGCGTAGGGTTAAAAAAAGAAAGGAATAAAAGAGAAAGAGGTAAAAAACTTACGCAAAATTGTCCCCTATTACAAGCCTGTTGTACATGATGATTGTCTCGGTCATTTATATCATGATGATTTTGTTCTAGCTAACGCTTAATTGGTCAGTGTCGTTTGCTAGCTAAAACCAAAAACTCCAGCAAAATGGGACATACAGCAGACATACAGAATGTTTATTTGGAAATATCCTGATTTATTTAATTATATGGAGATGTAATTTTTATATCTTGGGTTGCACTTTTTTTAGCGATTGGAATTTGTACATCTCATTTTTGTCGATTAATAAATTATATTTTAAATATTTATTTGATCACTGATATCAGAAAAGTATTTTGAGAACCAAAAAATGATTTTTTTAGCTGCATAAATTTTCGACCAATCAGAAGCCTGCAGTTTCAAATTTTTCGGAATAAAAATTAAAAATGAATTACTTTCACTACCCTTATTTTTACTCACTGTAATACAGTAGGCGTGGACAGAGATCCACACTAGGGATCTCTGTCCACGCCTACTTTTAGTGTAGGTAGTGACGTTCTGAATGGCTGTCTCTGAATGGCTGGCCAGGCGTCACAATTAGGCGTGAACAGAGATCCACACTAGGGATCATTTCTCATATACTGTAATTTGGCCACCGAGACAACTATGTTCATCTTAAGAGGAAATTAACTCTTCAAAGTATTGAATTGATCGAATATTTCCGAATGAACATCACTTTTTGATTAAAACTTTATCTTGAAATATCGGATATTTCGATTAAAAATGGCGCAATTTTTCATGCTTTTCAAACTTGTTGTGAGCTTCAATCTACAAGTTTTTTCTTATATTTGGTAAATAGCATTCATCAAAAGTTAAGTAGATGATAAAACTTTGAGTGATCACATAATTAAATAAAATTGGTGCTCTTCTTCAGGTTTTTATATTTTCAGAAACAGAAGTAATCTGCTATTTAAGTGCCAGCTTGACAGCACTAGTGAAAATTGGGACGAGACTGTTTACCGTTTTTATTCGTTTATTCAGCAAATAAATTAATTGTTTTAATAAGTGTAGTTATCAGTAAAAAGTGATTGCATAACTTCTTTTGTCTCTTCTTCGCCTGCATATCAGAGTTAATTAATTATTACGTGACTTTTTTTAACTAAAACATGCATAAAAATGTTAAATTCTTAAAAAAATTTACATTTTTTATTTCTGTTTTTATCTCTCCAGTTATCCAATTCCTACAGAAAAAACGGATAATCTTATTTTTAATTCTTGATTGTACGACAGTAACTGCGAATAATAATTATTGGATATAATTTGCAATAAAATAATTCAAGCGAAAACTGTAAATCTCAATATAATTTTTCTCAAATTTTGAGGAGATATTTAATTAACATTAAGGGGGTGCCATAAACCCAGCAGACTGGAGTCGTTATAACTTACAGAAAATATAAGATAAGTAATATTTTTTATGCTTATTATAGTTAGCTAAACCATATAAATATGTTTCAGCTTGATACAATTATTTATTCATTTTAGGAAAGATTTGAGTTTGAGTTTTTATTTTTGAAATTGTAAAAATTTCAAACAAGTTCAAACTATTATAAAATTTTCCGCATTTTTGTCCAAAATTTTTCTGATCGTTTTTTTTAAATCTTGAATAAAAACTAAAAAAATAGTCATTTTAACTTTTTTCATGCATGTCTACATATTTTCTGACTGCTGTTTGAAAAATCATAAATATGTTTATTTGTCATTTTTTGTCGACTTTTTATAGAAAAATTATGAAAATTTTCCGCAAATCAAGTCCAAAATTTTTTATTATTGGTTTTTGAACTCTCCATAAAAATCAGGCAGAATCACATATTAAATGTTGGTATCTATAAAATATCCGTATGTCAACTAATAGTTGGTCGCGCGATTTTCATTTCTAAACTATCGATGAAATTTTTAACACTCGGTGGTACACTTCGAATAATGCCAATTTGGCACTAAATATTTAAAAATTTTTATGCTGTCAAAAATTTCAAATAAATTGTGGGTGTATAGGCGCCATTTCTTTAGATAGTAAGAACATTTTTTAAAATCAAAACGTAATTATAGGTCAATTTTTATCGCAAAAAAAGTTGTTTTTCTCTACTTTTTGCCATTTTAACCATTTTTCATGTGAAAAAACTTTCATATAAGGAAATTTTTAATAAGCAACATAAAAACAAGACTTTTTAGCGCATAACACCCCGACATGTCTGAAGTTTATTAATATCGTCTTTAAAAAAAATCTGTAGTCGGTTTGTTGGAAATGGATGTACCGTGAAAAGTGTTTTTTATATTTTCCCAGATAATTAGTTATGTTAAGAAATTAAAATATAAACGTTTGCAAGAATAGACTTTTATTGAGAGATAAAAATAAAAAAACTAAATTTTCATCATTTTTTCTTTCATTTATCCGCTCTGAAAAAATGTACCAATCTGCAGGACTTATGGCACCCCCTTAATAATGTTACATTATGTGATTCGGAGGAAACAGGTCACGTAACCTTTTGAAATTTTTGACAAAATTTTTCTTCAATTTGAAGTGTGTTCATTCAACTACTACTTGATTTGTTAAAACACATTACCGTCCACATCTTCAGTCAAGAGAAAATAAGTGAGTTAGCTTTTCAAAAGCCAATAATACACAAACCACAATCTAAACCCCAACTTTCATGATCTTATTTTTTCAAATTTGGTTGAAATCAATGATTCAGCTTAAAAAAAAACGCTTTTCGGCAATAATTCGATTTAATGACATAGAGGGGGGCCCAATATCGCCGAATGTTTTTTGCCAAAAAATTTTGGCGATATTGGCAAACTCGGCAATATTTGCACATTCGGCGATATGGGAACAAAAATAAAAATTTTCGTTTAAAAAATGAAAAACGCGTGAGCGTTAGACATGACGTCATATTTCGAACAATTTTTGAATTTTATTAGAAGTTTGACAATAGATTCGTATGAAGTAAATCACCAAAATTTGTAGAATTCAATACACTAACAAAAGCAATCAAATACAAATTGAGAAGACTTGATTTGGGAAACTCATTCCTGAAATTGACGTCATTCATGACGCTTAAAAAGTAATTTAAAACATAAATCTCAAAAAAATTCGTCTTTATTGGCAAATTTGGCGATATTGGCAGATTCGGCGATATATATTGGCACTGAAAGTATTTCAGCTAAAAATTGTAAAATTGCGTATGTTTTTCTCGGCGATTTCGGCGATATTGGGCCGGCGATATCCCTTTATCACTTTTTAGTTAGAATGCGTAGCCACAACGGTAAAATCACACGTTAAAAGGAGTAGTGGCTACGCATTCTAACCAAAAAGTGATAAAGGGATATCGCCCCCGTGTAGTAATTGAGAATTTTTATTTGATTTTTTTAGAAAAAAATGTATTTTTTTGAGTTATCCTCAGTTTAGGCTGCTTTAAGCGCTGACTCACGAATAAGTTTTCAATCTACGTTTTAACCAAAACTGAAAAAGCAGTATTTTATTTTTTTACCTGGCAAATTTTAAATTACAAATTCACATGTTTTTTGTTTGTCTCAATCTCCCTTTGGTAGTTTCCGTGTTTTTTATGATTCTTCTGTCAAAAATAATATTAAGATCTTCAAGTTGACCGTTACAAAAAAAATAATTTAATTGAAAACGAACAATCGCTGAATAAATTAGCAAAAATAATCATTTCGAATTAAAAAATTTCTTAATCAATGATTATGAATAATAAATATTAAGTTTATCCAACTTGTTCCTTTATATTCTCCTTTTGCAGCAAGGCTATTGCACGAAGTTCGATGAAAAAGGGCTGCTTGAGCTGCCACATCATTTTTTCCCTAAATAATTTGATTTGAGAGCTCATTAAAAATGAACTTTTTTTGATAATTACCTTCCATGCAGACAATACAGGTCCTTGAATTGCTCTCGAGTAACTGTATGATAATTTCCATGGATTGTTACCAATTTTGTTCATCTCATTCAAATTATTTGTGGCATCAAGAGGAGACTGTCCGCCAGACAAAAATGTGATTCCTTAACAAATTGTCAATTTTGGAGGTCAATATTATTTTAATAATTTTGCTTTTTGCGTGAAAGAACTGTTAATTTTCAGGCAATTTCAATTTCAAATGTTTAAAAAATTTTTCGCAACCAATTTTTCAAAAAAGATCATAGAACAAGGCAAATCTCACTCTGTTTAATGTTTAAATTTGTGAAACAAAAGTTGACTTTGGATCTTTAACGGGGGACTGGTCGCTGGTTTTATGAGGCCTTTGGGGCACTGAAAATGGTCCAAATTTATTTGGGGTGATAACAAAATCGAAAAACAAAATTTCGGAATTTTCGCGTTTTTTAAATTCTTTTCAAGTATTTATTCCAAAATAAAGTTCACAAATAATGTTAGCTCCAATTTAACTACTTAAACTTCAAAGTATCACATTGACGTGCAAAGTTTTTTGTCAGTGTAATCGTGGCTTTTTTTAGCCTTTTTTCGAACCACCAAATCGAATCACTTTTTTTCAAAAATTTTCACATGCGTCCTCAAAAAATCTTAGTTAATTTTATAATTTTTCCTAGGAGGAGATAGTTTTACCAACGACTTATTGCCAAAAAACAATGTTTTTTTGATATTAAAAAAAATTTAAAAACTGCCTTGAATAAAGTGCCGAAATAAAACCTAGAAGGAGATAGTTCGATCATTTCGGCTAAGATTCTCTTGTGAAGCTTATGTGTGAAGGAGTGTATGCACATAGAAAAATAGAGATGTTTATGATACAAGCTAAAGGATAGTTCTACAAGATGGCTTATCTGACTAGTATCCTAAGGACTTTATATGGCTAATTTTTATCGAGAAAATTCAATTCCAGCGACCAGTATCACCTTTAATTAAGAGAGTACCATAAGTCCGGCAGATTGGTACATTTTTTCAGAGCAATATATGAAAGAAAGAAAATGTGGAAATTCATTTTTATTTTTTAACTTCAATAAAAGTGTTCATTCTTGCAAACGTTTTTATTTTTATTTTCTTAGCATAACTAAGTATCTGTAAAAATATAAAGAACCACTTTTCACTGTACATCCATTTCAAACTAAACCCGACTATAGAATTTTTTTAAGACAATATCAATAAACTTCAGCCATTGTCGGGTGTTATGCGCTAAAAAGTAGCTTCAAAATTTTGCAAATTCGAAAATTTATTAAATATCAAAATTTTTTTTCCATAAAAAAGGGTCAAAAATGGCAAAAAGTAGAGAAAACAACTTTTTTTGTGATAAAAATTGACCTTTAATTGCGTTTTGATTTTAAAAATGTTTTCGCTAGCATTAAATTTCTAAAAATTTATTGCCGAATGGGCCATTCGAAATGGCCCTTATCGAGTGTACAGCCGAGTGTTAAAAATTTCATCAATAGTTTAGAAACGATAATCGCGCGACCAACTTATTAGTTGAAATACGGAGATTTAATAGATACAAAAAAATTAAATAAGTGATTCTACCTCATTTTTTATAAAGAATCTGAAAAACCATAAATTAAAAATTTTGGATATGATTTGCGGGAAATTTTTATAATATTTTTAAAAAATTCGATAAAAAATGAAGAATAAAAATTAAATGATTTTTCAAACAGCGGTCAGAAAATATGTAGGCATCCATGAAAAAAGTTGAAGTGGCTATTTTTTTGTTCTCCAGCAAATTGGGGGATTTTTCTCCGGAGAAAAAAATCCCCCAATTTAGCTATTGTTGTTTTGGGGAATTTTTTCTCCAGGCAAACGCTGTCTAGCCGCCTGGAGAAAAAAATCCCCCAATAAAAAAAACTCAGGCTGGTAGGTTACAGCAAAACTCCCTTATTTGCAACTTAGTAAATAAATCGAAAATACCTGGCACTGCTGCTGGAACAGTATTGAGGTATGATTCGACACTCATCCTTCCGATTGTTGCATGGTCCACTTTTGTTGTAGACTTGGCACCTGGAGTAATCATGTTTGTTTTTAGTAAAAGACCTTCCAATAGAACATTATGTTCATGGCAAGCAGCAAAAGTAGCTTAATTTAGCTTCAAAAATTAAACAAAGAAATAGATCATACAATTTGACATCAATCAGAGCAATTCTCGACCTTTTAATCAATCAGTCAAAGCTAAAAATGTTGGAAAAAAACATGTACACCTTTCAAGTCATTCAGATGTTGTTTTTCTTGATAAGCAGAAAAAAGATGGTCAATGTGCATGTTCGTTAAAACCATAGGCTTTTTGCTGTCCACGTTTAATATAGTTCAAGCAGTAAATGTGTAGACGATCATGATATAAGACGAATCCCACATACATATTTAACTTTCCGGCTGATTTTACGACAAAAATTTAGGGCCCATCGCGATTCGAACTTACGAAAAAATACATTCCGGTTAATATTCGGTTTACCGGATCTCAAATTAACTTAATAAAATTTCTCTATCAAGCTTTTTTAGTTGAATGCAAAAAACGTTTCCTCAATGTCGTCTATGGTTTTCCCGTAAAGCATTTTAAGACTTAACTAATAAACTGAGCTTTTCGCTTCAGATACCCTCGAAAAGGTGTTACTTTTTAGCCTCGACTTGATTTCATAGGACAAAGTTGACGAAGCCAAAAAATTGTGAGAAAAGAAGAATTTAGATAAGAAATAGATAAGAAATGATTCAACTATTGATATAAACTATAAAAAAGGCAAGGCTACGCCTTGCCTTTTTTATATTATTATACTTATGACAAAAAAAACGATTGGCCAATTTGGGTACAAAAGAAGGTTCCCCGATTGGCTAACGAATCACACTTCACTTCAGGCTTAAGACCTCATACGTTTTCATCGTTCAAATAATATAGTTTATTTTGAACTTTTGAACAATTTTTTTAACCATTAGGGAGATAATTTTCTGAATTTTCACAGTGAAGACTTAATTGGGTGGGTCACTCAATGAAAAAGGGCCGAACGGGCGGCTGAGCTATCGTTGACTGCGGTCTTACCCGAGTTAAATAATTTTTTAATTTTAATAGTTTTTCAAAATTCAATAACTTTCAAAAACTCATTTCCGAAAGTGTTCACAACAATTTTTTCTATAAAAATCTACTACATGTACTACATGTATGTTAATCATTTTAAAGCTATTCCTACGAGAACTCGTTCTGTAACTTTTTGACACAAGAAAATATCATGATCACCATCAAGCATGACATCAGGTTCGATAATTGGGACTAATCCAGCCATTTGGGCGGTGGCGGCATACCGAGCAGATATTTGAGCACATTGTGTGACAGCCATATTTGTTGGGGTAAGACCACCTCCTAAATGATAACATTTTTAATGATCGTGACTAGAAATTTATAATTTTTTGATAATCTAAGACTTATTTCAGGCTAACATGAGAAAACGAAACAAAACGATATTTTTTTTCAAATCATTTTCGAATTGATTTTATTTCGAAGAGAATAAATTAGCTAACATTTTGTTAAAGTTTTCTGAATGCCAAAAAAACACTGAAATATGTTTGATATTATTGTAATAATTTGCATTTTATAGTTTTTCATAACACGAGCAAGTCAAGGAAAATACTTAGAAAGCTATTTTTCTTGATCTTGAAATCATATAACATATCACTAAGATATATCAATGTTTCAATAACGTACAGAAAATATTTTATATCTTTGAAATTGTAATGAAAATTATTTCAATGCACAATGTAATTTTATACCAGAAATCTTTTCAAGATTGTCATCTGACATTTTATCATCAAAAATTTTCACGTGGTGTAGCATCGGAAATGTAGGTGCTTAATAATATTTTAAGCAGAATGGTGAAAAAATCATACTCAAATAACATTCAGTGACTGAAAACGGACAATTTCAGATCAAACCGGTTTGGACGGGAAACTGACTGGCTAAAAATTCTGCATTTTGTTGCGTATCGAAAAGTTGTCTATCACGAATCGTGATAAACGATCTTTAGAAATTTCAAAATCAGTTTATCTATTTCTGAGAAAAACTCGCGCAACTAATTTACCAAAAACATGGGAAAAAATCCCGTCATTACATTTTTCTATCGAAATGAGCTATAATTGGGTTTTCAAACCATTTATAAACTCATGAATCACCTGAGTTGCCGCAGCAAAAATGTAAGTATGCTCAAAATTCGATAAATTTGTTCAAGGTCGGTTGCGACAATTTTTAAGCTGAAAAAGTATATTTTGTACCTTGAATTTTAATAGGACATCGCCATTTCACAAAAGAAACTCCGGCTTTTTTGTACTCCACACATCGTTCAGTGAGACCATCTAACCCATCCGTTGTCATTTCTCCCATTGATCCTGGAATCAACAACCATCCTTAATCGTGGTGAACCTTTGTAGAAAAATAATTTTTGTAAAAGTAAATAAATGATATATAATTATTATATTAATTTATATTATCTTTAATAATTAACCGAAATCAGTGATAATAACCTCAAATTTTCTGCTCACTAAAGATTTGTAAAACTCTTCAACTTTGCTTTTATCAAAATTAATTATCAAAGTTTTAACTCCTGTAGTGGCCGACAATCTCTGGACCCGTAGTGTCTTTACACCATACGTGGCGTTGCGTTTGAATCAAGCATATAACCGAAGATTCATTATCAGCATAAATTTTTTCGATGATAATCATATTATTCAAAAAATTCTCTACAGTCCTATATAAACAATTTTTCAAAAAAATTCATAAATAGTTATCAAATGTGAATAAGAAAATTAAAAATTCTCTCATTTTTGCAGATTCTCACAAACAAGTTCATAAATAACCCAAATTTAGGGTTACTTTGACATTTTAAAATTTGAAATATTAAACCGTCATCAATTTGGGTATGTAATCTGCAAATAAAATTGAATGTCTTTGACAAAATTCTTTAGTAAAATGACTCTTGAATTTTTGTTGACCACTTATTTCTCGTGATAAGAAAGATTTACTCTCTTCTTACTTCGCCTACGCATTCTTATGTAATCAGTATTTCAGAAGTTTTGACTCTAAGAAATGCTCTATTCAAACCGGGATACTGTAATGCAATAAAGTCTTAGAAATTCGTTACGATTCTTTTAAGCGGTCTTCCACGTGATTTCAGTACTTTTCAAAAAAATGCATTGTACAGTAATTTGAAAAGTACTCAAATACGTCAAAAAAAATCCAGAATTAACTTCAAAGTTTTCAGACTTATTTCTCATTACACCAGAGTCCGAATAAAATCACGTGACGAAATAATTCAAAAATAAGGTTTAGAATATGTCATAAATTGATCCTTATTTCTTGAAAAATAAGATCACGTGACGTTTTTGGAAAATAATATTACGTTCAAAACTCTTAAATTAGATGTTAATTGGCGAAATTTTTTTTTTGGCGTTATATGATCACCATTTGTTTACTTGTACCAAAACCTTATTTCCTAATTTGAAGGTCAAGTGATCGTTTTTGGACTTAAGTGTAATGGTAAAAAAGTCTTAAAAACTTTTAAAAAACCACTTCGTTTTTTTCAAAAATTGATTTAAGTTATTTATGAAAAAAAAAACAGTACTACTTTTACCAACCTTATTCCTTGAATAAACGGTCACGTGGTCATTTTGGGGCTATGGTGTAATAAGAAAAAAGCCTTAGAATTTTTTTTTGATCCCGCTCAAAAGCTTTTTTTGATAATTTAAATTTTTTTGCAAGAAATAAGTACTGTAATACAGTAAAAATTTCCTAAAAAAAAGGCACAAACGTCAATTATCCAAATAATTGATTGATTACTTTGTAAATTTTCATTCATACATGATTAAGGGTCCTAAATTGCGATTAAAGACCATCGCGCCACGAATGGCGCAAAAGACACTACGGGAGTTAATTTCACACAAAAATATCAGGTTTCAAAAAAATGAGTCATTTATGTTTTGGGTAATTTTCTATTATTTCATGGAAGCATGACTTGAATTCAAAAACATTTCAGAAAAGATTATTTTTCTATAATCGGGAAAGAGAATCCATTTTTTAAATACTACTAATAGTAAATCAAGCCAAAATTTTAATATCATTTACTAAAAATGGGCCTTTTCCAGATTTTAGATATAATCATCAACATTTACTGACTTTTAGCGGGCGTATAAAATTTTGACTAAGTTTTGCATTTAATAAGATAATATCTTATATTTAATATATTTGATATGCCTTTATTAACACCTTTATGTTAACTCCCGTCGTGTCTTTTGCACCATCCGTGGTGCAATGGCCTTTAATCGCAATTAAGGACCCTTAATCATGTATAAATGAAAATTTTCAAAGTGATAGATCAACTATTTGGATAATTGACGTTTGGTGCGTTTTTTTTTCGAAATTTTTACTGTATACAGTACTTATCTTTTGCAAAAAATTTAAATCATCAAAAAAAGCCTTTGAGCGGGATCAAAAAAAAATTCTAAGACTTTTTTCCCCATTACACCATAGCCCAAAATGATCACGTGACCGTATATTTAAGGAATAAGGTTGATAAAAATAGTACTGTTTTTTTTCAAAAATTGCTTAAATCAATTTTTGAAAAGAAATGAAGTGGTTCCTTAGAAGTTTTTAAGACTTTTTTCCCGTTATACCAAAGTCCAAAAACGATCACGTGACCTCAAATTAGGAATAAGGTTTTGGTTCAAGTAAACAAATAGTGATCAAATTACGCCGAAATAATTTTTTTTGGGCCAATTAACACCTAATTCAAGAGTTTTGATCAAAAAGTCTTAAAAACGTATGAAGTTGACCCTGGGATTTTTTGACGTAATTTGAGTACTTTTTCAAATTACTGTACTATGTTTTTTTAAAAAAGTACTCAAATCACGTGGAAGACCCCTTAAAAGAATCGTCACGAATTTCTAAGACTTTTATTGCATTTTAAATTGGCCTCCGTTAAATAGAGCAGTTCTAGGAAGTCCAAAACTTCCGAAATAAGGATAACATAAGAATGCGTAGGCGACAGAAAAGAGAGAGAAATAAATCGTCCACAAAAATTTAAGAGTCATTTTACTAGAAGAATTTGTTTAAAACATTCAATTTTTTTGCAGATTACATACCCAAATTGGTGACGGTTTAATATTTCAAATTTTAAAATGTCAAATTAACCTAAATTCGTGTTATTTATGCCACTTGTTTGTCAGAATCGGCGAAAATGAGAGAGTTTTTGATTTTCTTATTCAAATTTGATGACTTTTTATAAATTTTTTAAAAAATTGTTTTTATAGGACAGTAGAAATGGATGGTGCAAAGACACTACGGGTCCAGAGATTGTCGGCCACTACGGGAGTTAAAGGGATATTTCACGTTATTCAAATTCAGCTACCTATTATGAATGGTGTCCAATTTCAATCTTTAGATATTAACTTCAAGAAATAAACTACTTATCTTACATCCAACAACCCTTTGATTATTTTTGGTTTGATTATAAATTTAAGGGAATTTTGGATTGAAATTTGACGCCAAAAATTGATAGCATTACTCGAATATGAAAATCCATAAAACATTTTTTTAGAAATTGTAACCATTCCTTTATCAGCTTTAACTCCAATTTTAATGCCTGCATTAATGAGCGTATCTGCGATTCTTGCACCACTTGCATCTTTTTGGTGCAAAGTTTCTTTTTCGAGAATAACTCCTCCAAGGTTTGACGAAAGATTTTTTGTTTGAAACAGTAATTGACGATATTGTCCCCGGATTTCAGGTGTATTCTCAACACCAACATTAGCCAATCGTGTACCAATTACTGCAGGACCTTCATCAGCAGCAAGAATGCCTTAAAACATTAGATGAAATTATTAAGGAGGGAGTGACTGTGAAAAACATTCTCCTGAAACGAAGAATATCTTTTTCCAAACTAAATTGACTTTCCATAGCAAATAGGGCGTCCAAACCGTTTACATTTTTGCTTTTCTAAACGACTTGATTGATTGAATTCTTAGATATCTGAAAATGACCAAACTACTAAGTATTTTCCAATTAAACGAATTTATTTTTTCAAAGGTTTTTCATTCGGTTTTCGGTGTGTGAATAAAAATATAAAGTATTAAGAGTAGGTAAAAACCTAGTTTATAAGGTTAGCGTGTTAGCTACAAAGCGCACCCAAAAATCGCCGCTTAATGCGCAAAACTGAAAGTTTTCCATTTTAATGCTTCCTTATAAAAGGTTTTATAGGGTTCGTAAACACGTACACTGATTTATAATGATATTTCACAATTTTTTATGATATTTTACAATTTTTTATGATCGAAAGATTTTTAAGAACGCAAAAAGCGTGAATGATAGATCTATAAACAAATGACGCAAATTGTGGTAAACATGTTGAATTATTTTTGTAACGCAAAAAGTTTGATTTAAGAAGTTTATGCATGAAATATGTGTAAAAAATAATGGACAATTTATAAAGAGGAAGCTGATGAAAAAGCTTATGAGAGATTTAATAAGACAATTTCATTTATTCTTAATTTTTTAAATATATTTTTATCAAGCATTACAATTCATTACAAAATAAATTCATTTAATTTAATTATTCTTATATATTTTATAATAATATTTTTTTCAAATCCTGTGTATATATATATATACTATAGTACAACGATAATATATAACAAAGTACCTGCCTCTATTATGTGCAGCGCGCCCCTCACCACACCAGGGGGCGCCAGGTGTGGTAATTATGAAGAGTCAAGATGGACGCTCTCAGTCAGGATCCTACCTATCAACTAGACCATTTTACATTTTTTTCAATTCATACAAAAAACTTTATTATCTCATAAGTTTTCAAATAAAATATGGAAAAATGATCTGATTTGGATCAAGTTGTTTAGTTTAATTTCTGTAAATGTGTAGTCATTTTGAGCTATTTATTAACTCACTGAAAACAGTCGGTTCTAAAAGTTGTAGTGGTAACGATTTGGACACCTTTTTCACTAAAGAGGGTGACTTTGATCGAGAAAAGAATATACCAAATCGGCATAGAAAAACAATTGGTAGTAGTCTCGCGGTTCTTCAAATATCGGTTCTCAGATCTTGAATCAAGTTTATTTTTGCGTTTAATTACGCAAATTAGTAATGCACAAAAAATTACGGATAGGTACGATTAAAAAATGAGAAACACTGGATAACCACAAAAATGTGAAATTAAATCAAGTAAGGTACCATTACTGATAAAACTGGTAATTGAAAACATTATTGTAGGCTCAATCGATTCCTTACACAATTTTGAACATCAATATGCATTACATTTTTATGTTTGAACAAAAATACAGATGCATGATAATGATTCAAAAAAATGATTCAGCGGTATTTGAAATTTTTCAAATTAGTGCTTTTTTGAGCCAGGGGTTTTTTTGAACAAAAAACATTTTTTAAACAAAAAACATTTCTTAAACAAAAAACATTTTTTAAACAAAAACATTTTCAACAAAAAAATTTTTAACGAAACATTGCTATAACAAAAAAAAAGATTAAAAAAAACATTTTTATCCAAAAAAAAATTTTAACAAAACAAATTTTGAACAAAAACTTATTGCAACATTTTTTATAAATTGACTATTTTACATTTACAACTATTTGCTACAGTCCGATGGTAAAATGATGGAAAAGGCGAAAATGTACGCACAAACATGGGATTGACGCAGATGAATAAACACTTAAAAAATTACGGTTAACATATTTATAAAGTAAGATTTTATTAGTGTGTGCAACAAATTATTGAGTGTACACAATGGCATGGCAAAACTGTATGTCGGAAAGACTATGGTCAGTGTTAAATCACAATCCTGTGGAACACAACAATATTGTTTAACCCAAAGCCTAGTCTTTCCCAACAAACCGTTTTCCATCGTTTTTCAACGTGTACACTGGCCACGATTTACCTTACCAAAGATATAATCCTTCGAACTTAGGAAAATGTTTTGTGTTCAATGAAAATTATGGTGACATTTGTTGTTAAAAAATGTATTTTTTGTAAAAGAAGGTTTTTTGCTAATAAATGCTTTTTTTGTTAAAAAACTTTTTTGTCAAAAACCTCCTTTTTTTTGTAAGAAATGTTTTGTTTAAAAATGTCAAAAAAAATAACTTATTATTTTTTAGAAATTTTGTTCAAATATTACGGAGAGTTAATTTTTTGAGATTTTTTTCCAATCTTTTACTTCTAAAGAAATTAAATGCAACCTATTGCGTCAATTGAAATTTGAAAATAGCCAATTTTTAGGAAAGTGTTTTTTCCATGGTGACAATCAAAACAAAGATTAATTGGTTATACAGGAACAGATATTTTTTTATCAGAAGTTATATTTCAACAAAATTTTCAATTTTAAGTATTTCACGAAAATATTTAATAATTAAAAAATTAATTCGAGCAATTTAAATATTGTCCACAGAGTCACTTGATTAGTATATCGACCCAGAAATAATATCAGAAGTGTACTGATCTGCTTTTATAGGGGAAAATAACCCCATTTTATGAAAAATTGTAATTTTTTTATCAAAATTTTAGACCTATTTAGAAATAATTTTTGATTGATTATATATAGACCAAATCAAAAAAAACGGTGACCATAGGTCAGATCCCTGTGCATCAATTCCAATAGCAAAAAATTTGTGAACACCACTGTGAGCTTTCACGTGATATGCTGTACCTTGCTCTTATCAGTCAATTTTCTAAAACTAAAAATCGTAATCCTAGAATATCAAATGTCGGATGCAAAAATATATCATTTGAACTTCCTTATGCAAAAAAAAATAAACTCCAACTACCTTGGGCTTTCTGTAATACGCGCTTGAAAAAAGCCCTTATTATGCGGAACTTTTTTTCCTGTGCTCACACGAGTTAAACAATGTTTTGTTAGAAAATATTTACCCCTCTTTCGGTACTAATAATTTGGATATAATTTGCTACATTTGTATCTGTAATAACACTTGATTGCAAATTTTATGAGGATCTCAGCTAAAAATTAAATCAAATTGCTGACTGACGGAAATCCCTGCAGTTCAAATTATTTCTTGATGAAATAAATCTACAACTTTTTAAACAGAGAATGATATTTGTGGCAGATAGACTGCCCCAGGGGGCAGTGCCCCTTAACCTTAGGAGGAATAAAGACATTCAATTTCAACTTATTTAGTGCAATTTGATAAATAAGAACAAACGCTGATATGCGTCAAATATATGAAATAGACAAACTTTGTGTCAATAGTCAAATTTATGAAGAGTGAAATGTTTAAAGGCTATATTTTAAATTTTCAACAGCCTAAAAAACTTTTAGTACTCAGAATATATTAAAAAACCATAACTTATGGTTTATGAGTGTAAGTTTAAAAAAATTTCTGAATGCGTAAATTGCATACCAAATTTATATCTTGGAAAATTTATACAATAAAATAAATGTTTTCATTCAATTTAAATCATCTTAACTTGCATTAATTCTTGTATTTCATGTTCTAGACCCTTTTTATCATCACTCAAACTTTACAACCTATTATTTAAACATTAACGTTTCACACATTTAACAATCGAAACACTTTTTGAAAATCTTTTCATTTGCGCACTCTCGCGATTCGCGAAAGCTTAAAATTCAGACTTGTCTAAGTATTGATTCTTTAACAATAAGGTAAGAACGGCTCAAAATTTCTAAAAATTGTCAGCTATTGCTTAAAATTGAAAAAACGTGAAATTTCTTCGAAAAAATTCAAGATTATTCTACAAGTAGGCAATTTCAAAAAAAGTTTTTTTATTTTCAAGCAACAGCTGACAATTTTATTCGAAATATTTTGAGAATATCTTTTCAAAGGCTACAATTTGAACATAATTTAAAAACTTTTCAACAGAAGCGATTTTCCGTCACCTTATTTAACAATCAAAGATATAGCGGGACAGCTGTCACGAATGTCCTCTATATATAAATTCCAATACATGAAGTGCCGAGCATGCGTTGCCTAGTCTAATCTCTTGCGGGGGCAGGGTATTGTATAAACTAGGGCAAAATCAAACGGGCCAATAGGTGGCGCACACAAGGCAATAAACCCATGATTTGTATTGTAGTTCTTTTACACAAAAAATGTTGGCCCTAAAATTTTGCCATTATTACCTTTTCCATCAGCTACAATCTCATTTGCAATTTGAATAAGTTCCTGCTTCAATTCTGGAGACGCGTTTTTTGCCATGATTTTCAACTCAAAAGATAAACTGATAATTTCGAGTGATTACGGCTAATAATATTAACGCAAAATAAATTTGTTCTAGATCATCAAACAAATCATAACTCAAAATTTCGCCTGCGAGTGTTAAAATTAACAATTTGTAAACATTGCACAATTTTGTGCCCTTCAGAATTACAAGTGCAATTTGGTACAAAGTTCAAATAAGATGAAAAATAAACTTTCATTTTTGGTCACGCATGCCCGTGCAGTCTTCATTTGATATAAATTTCCACCCTATATGCGATCTGGAAGCCAAATTCAAATGATGTTTAATGGGTGAAGATAATTGGTTGAGGTTAACTCTCTTTTGCTTCAGCATAAAACTTTTAGCCAGCAGCCGACTGCATCATTTCCGCAAAATTGACTGACATTTGAATCATAATTCTCGACGGCAATCAGGGTGGAGATTCATATGTAGGACCATCATTTTAATTTATCGGTTTAACTTTAGGGGGAAGCCTGATATCGCCGAAAGTTATTGCCGACTAGTTTCGGCGATATTTGGCACTTTCGGCACAGAAATATGGGGACAGAAATAAGGTTTTCTTTCAAAAAATGGAATTGACATCATAATTTGAATGTTTTTACAATCTATTCAAATAAATTAAATCACCAAATGGCGTAGAATTAAGTACTCTACGAAACGCACTCAAAAATAATTGAAAAAACTTCGTTCGGAAAATTCAATTTTGAAAAAGGACGTCATTCATAAAGCATTCACCGTAATAAGTGATAAAACTTCGAACGCCCTCGCAATTCGGCGATATTAGAACTTTTGTCGATATCGGCCCTGGAAGTAATTCATTTAAAAATCGTGAAAATGCGTAGGTTTTCTGGCGATACGGGGCCGCTCCTGTACCAAGTTCATGACTGGAATATCCTTTTAACACATTAATGTGAATCTAGGAATGTGCGGGTTGAGGAGTGTTAGGAGGGCCACTCCTGGCAGTGCCAATTCTGGGGCCACTCCTAACACTCCTCAACCCGCACATTCCTAGATTCACATAAATGTGTTAAAGAGATATCACTGATAGACTATCAGTGATAAACTATTGCTCAAAAATGTTTCGTGGTAACAAGTTTCGATATACAATGTTTTTTGGTTGAGTGCTACTTCAGTGCTACACGTAAAAACTGATCGTAAACACTATTTTATTATCATTGTTTATTAATGTCTTTGCAAAAGATTATAAGAAGTAACTAAAAATAACCCTTTCCAGAGAAACTAATGGGAACTATTGAAAGTTTACTATCAATAGAAAAAGTTATCATCTTAAAAGTTAAAAACGTTGCAAAATGGTTTGGACCAATTTTGGTTCGGAAAAATTTTTAACGCTTCATTTTAGCTCTTAATATTTGTGGCATATATTTTGAGCTATCTAAGAAATCAATCGAATAAGTCCTTTCTCAAAGCCAAAATGTGAACGTTTGGCAATTCTATCTTAAGTTAAGATTCTTAACAAAGATAATTAATTCGGTTGGATTGAGGTTATTGTACCTTATATTGGTACATCTTAAACATATACGGTATATCAAAAATAAGATAAGCTCAAAATATAAATTATCTTGGATGACATTAAAAGCTAAAATGCATGATTATAAAGCAACTGCCTATTGGCCTCACTGTTTCCTATTGCCAGTGTTGCGCATTGACCGGAATCACCGTATATAATATACAATAAATTATATACAGTGGGTGAGACCAATGGGCAACACACGAGCTTTTAGAAAAAGTGTTGCCCATTGATCTCACTGTTACCCATTGGTCTCACACGAAGGATGTTGCCCATTGATCTCACTAGTCCAATTTTTTTTAATTTGATACATGTAATTTCTTGGTGAACACTTTAAACAACAGTTTTTTTTCGATAGTTATTGCCTTCTTAAATATATAAAATTTTAACAATTTAAATATTCGGTGGACTTTCATCAATCAATCTGCTCGAAAAAAACAAATGATGACTTCCGATTTTCAAAAGGTTGTTTTGGTATCCAAAAATGACCGGGCATCACGGGACAGAAGAAAAATCGAAAAAAAACATTAGATAAATTCGTTACAAGGATCAAGTTTTAAGGCCACATAAGGTTTGTTTTGAACCTTTGGCCAAATATCCAGGGTTTCACGGTTTTTCCAAAGTAAACCCCTGGAAAATAGTCTTTAAATTGAAAGACACTAAGTGCTCCAATCTTTGGGACGAAAAAAATGTATTCAAAAAATATTCAAAGCACATATCAGTGCGTCCCATTACGGACTCAAAAATTTCGCCAAAAAAAATATGCTCATTTGATTTTTGAATACCGTTTTTCAAAGAAAAATATGTTATTTTTGTTTCCCATGTTTTGACTTGTTCGCAAACTGCTAATTACTGTTTTCTGCGTCAATTGGTCCCTGCTGAAAATGGTAAGATCAAAAGTTTTTGCAATATCATCATAATTTTGTGAATTTTTCTGGACCGTGAGAAAAACTATAACAAAGCAGCTATATTTGATGCAAGCCGATACGACAGACACGGGAACAAACCAAAGTTCAAAAAGTTTTGATTCCGTTCAGTCATCAACATGTCTTACAGAGACTGAAAAAACGAAAGGAAAAAACGGAAAGAATCAAGTAGAAAATTGTAGAACAACGAGCGGATACTTTTTGCTCCTTTTTGATGAGATAGACCTTAATATTGGTTTAGCTTAAATTTTTACTAAGAGTAGAAACGCGGTTAGACAATTGTCCAAAGACGCTTTAAATATTTTAGGTTTAATAGAGCAAATGCTCCAGAAACCCTGAAGTTTGAGTTCCTTGAATACACATATATCTCTTAAAATCACCATATATGAGGACAATTGTGCCCCTGTTTACTCTGTTTGGAGGCAGCCTGGAATTGGTGTCGGAAGAACAATACTCCACAACTTACCACGGTTTAGAGCTTTTGCGCTCGATTTTAAAGCATACTTAGAGCTGGCGTAAGGGTTTAAGCCAACATTTTTTTCACGCTCGGGTCGTTTCAATTTGAAAACGCTACTTTTGTAACTACAGCCCCTTGTAGACATCTTGATATGTTTTGAATATTAATTCTTTTTGAATATTTTTTTGTCCTCAAAGGGATTAGACCACTTTTTCTTTCATTTAAGAACCTATTTTCAGGGTTTTACTTGAACAACCGTTGAACCCTGAGAATCATTTGCAAAGGTCAAACAACCTTTTTTGGCGTTATAAACTTCTCGCTCCTCGTGAACGAAATTTATTCAATTTTTTTTTTCGAATTTTTTCTTGCTAGCCGTGGTGCCCGGTCATTTTTGATACCAAAAACTTTGAAAAATAACGGGAGTGCCATCAATTTTTTTTTTTCGCAGCAGATTGAAATTTGGAAATCCACACCAATTCGTGAAAAATTTTCACCCAATATACATCTAATTTTATAATAATTTAATTCCAACATTATGGGTAAATCGAAAAAAACATTGCCAATAAAAAATTTTACCAAAAAAATTCAGAGTGTGCCCATCTGGTCTCATAGGTTCCTGAAAAAACACAAATATGGCGGAAAAAGTGGGTTTTGTCATGTGGTTCTCAACTTGTTCCCATTGGTCACTGTTGCCCATTGGTCTCACCCACTGTAGTCTATCATTATTTTAAACGATATGGTATAATCTGTTATTTTTATGTTCGAGAAAAGCAATGGAAGGCTGTCGAGATTTCGCTAATGAGCGTGTGCCTTAAAATGAATCAATCACCAATCATGTGTACGAAAGGTGATAATTAAACAATTTCATTTATCTAAGAAAAAAATCAAGGAATAGTCCGATTTGGACCATATTTTTTTATTATTCACTAGATATTTGTGCTCAGTTTGAGCTATCTAAAAACTCAATCGGATAAGTCGTTTTCAAAAACTGAATCACATAACAAATTTGTTCATTAATATATTGACCTTATCAATAACGCTGAGTTCCAGTTCATTGTGCATTTATGATTAATTATTTTCATCTCATTATGCCAAACAGCAACTTTTATAAATATATTAATTATTTTTCGTACGAAACAAATCAACCATAATACAACCACAGTCTGACTGATATAAAACATCATACTTTTGTTTATATTGATCTTTGGATCTTTTTTGGCTTTAAAAACGTGAAAAGATCGAAATAAATCATGACAAATTGAAAAAGAAAAAATATTTATCATGGAGCTTCCAAAAATTGGTAATTTTTATTTCAACAACTCTCTCATGGAATCAAAATTTTAACCATAAAGAGAATATTAGTTTCTATGAGACCATATCGATCACGGTCATTTTTTGCAACTTTTTTAGCCGAATGGCCGTAGGTTTTTGAAAACGACTTATCCGACTAAGTTTTTAGATAGCTCAAACTGATCACAAATATCTAGTGGATAATAAAATAGAAAAATTTGAACGAATCGGTCAATTTTTTTTTAATATTACTTAAATTGGTTAATTATCAGTTTTTTTTTTAAATAATTGGAAACAATGGTCTGATTCGGACCATTTTGTTTAATTTGTATTTTTCTGAATATTTGTGCTCAGTTTGAGCTATCTAAGTACTCAATCGGATAAGTCGTTCTCAAAAGCCGAATTATATAAAAATCTTGGCTTAAAAGTGGCAAAAAATAACCAGTGGCCCCGTTATTGATATTCAATCAAAAAATTCAAAATTTTGTTTCAGGCGGTAAGATTTTTCAAATATGGAGTAGTAAATATGATAGGTCAAAATTTAGCAGTACCATTATTTTCTAGACGATACAAATACAATTTTCAAGTTTTTCATCAACACAAAATACTATATCAGGTGAATATATCTTTTACGATACTTGCTGAGGCTTATATGCCATTTTTTAGCCAAAATTTTTATATAATTCAGTTTTTGAAAACGACTCATCCGATTGAGTTTTCAGATAGCTCAAACTAAGCACATATATCTAGTAAATAATAAAATCAAAGATAAATTGACCGAATCGGACCATTTTTTGTTTTTTTCTGAGGTTACTAAAATTGTTAAATTATCAGTTGTTGTTAAAGAATTGGAAACTATGGTCTGATTCGGACCATTATTTGTTAATTTATTATTCTCTTAATATTTGTGCTCAGTTTGACTAAGAACTCAATCGGATGAGTCGTTTTAAAAAGCCAAATTAAATAAAATGTTGGCTGACAAAGTGGCATAAGAGCTCCAGGAAGTCCCCTTATAGATATGAATTAAAGAACCTTTCCAGGTAAATCCTGAAAATCTGAAAGGTTTAAACTTCCGACCAGTTTAACCCTCAATTTTGGAATCAGCCGATGAAAATGGCTAAAATTTGAACGGCCACCAATTCATATTCTCCCCTTCCGGTTCATTCAAATGTTCAGGATATTTCCGGCGAATTTGATCCGTGATTAAACCAAATTTTTTCGGTGTATTATTTTCAAAAATAGAAAAATGTATAAATTTGAAGTGTAAATGACGAATGGAGTTTTTTGATCACATACTACATATACATGTATGTATATGTTCAGTTCTTGAATTTCAATGTCAGTTTAAGAATTAAGAATTCTCACTCTTTGTCACTTATGTACCCGACGGAGTCAAGAAAATAAACTTTAACAAACCGAAATAGTTGACACTAAATTTTATTATTATTTTTATTTTATTTATATTGAGACTGCAGCACTCATCATTTTTCTAAATAACAAATATATCGATCAATAACCTTGGACAGTCAAAGTTCGACTGCAAACAGAATCACTTAAATAATAGAGGCCGATTAGGTCTGGCCAATGACCAAAGCAGACGGTTTGATCAGACGTTTACGCGCAAGATGAAACATTTTAAAAATGTCCGAAAATTTATGAAATGAGATTAAATTTGATCCCTTTGTTTCTAAATGTGACAATTAAATATTTATCCTGATTTTGACAAAAAGATGTGTTTATCAAAAAAAAACCGAGATAAATACCAAAAAAAATGGGTATATTTTATACTTGAGAATAAAACTTGAAAATATTTGCTGCAAACAATCGGAATTTTGAAATTAAGTCTGTCCAAAAATATCATTTGATAATTGAAATATTCATTTATTACTAACGTTTCGGTTTTTTATACCATTTTTCAAAGTAGGAAATTAGTTCTGAAGAAATAACACGACTTGAACTTCAGCAGATCTAGAATATTTTAAATATTTGAATTTAAGGGCTTTTTCACTGCCCATTTTTGAAAAGAAACTCGAAGAAATTTTCATCTAATTGGACGTTCAAACTGGGGCGTTTTGTTTCAATAAAATATGCCTCAGTGTGAATACGCTCAAAATAATTTCTAAAATTTTTAGTAATGATTTTCAAGTGGGACTGTAAGTGTTCGTATATCAGGCGGTCCTTTTGTGCTGGTTTGAGATATTAAAATGCATTATCTCTTTTGTGTTTCGCTAAACTTTTCTTAAAAGCTTCACAATTAGATTTGTGAGCAAAAACTTCACCACCTCTACCTTTTTGGCCGTGTTCATGAATACGGTGATGAAGAGGTCGGAGACTCATGCCTATAT